>JAQFXV010000283.1:0-26923 GCA_034694065.1 Camisia spinifer
TGAGAATAGGCACTACACTTCTATATTCTCATACTCACGATGGGTAAGGCAAGCATATCATAGTGTAGACGACGCTTAACATTCAAAGTCAATGGTATGAATATATTTTTGAACTCATTTTTTAACTGAATTCAGTCTTGGATTCAAAATGAACCAAATTTATCAAATATATACTAATAAGTTATCAGTAATAACTTATTAGCAATAAGAATAGTTATTGAAAAAATACCTTTTCATATAAATAAAATAATTGATTAATGTTGGGTACCATTTATTCTTTGTATATAATTCCTTAAAATAAAAAGTTTATAAATTCACTTTAATTGAACAAATAAATAACTCACCTATATATGAGTTTACAAAAAAGTGAATTTTCATTATTTGTTATAAGCTTTATATTTGAAATGGCTTAACAATGTTTTGTTATTATATAATATATGAATTGAATGACGAGTCAAAATTTAATACAAGTTTTATTATTTGCTTTGCAAAGAAGTATCATTTCGAGAGTCAAAACATGCAAAGAATGAAATTATGTGTAGACTTATTATCAATACCTTTCTATTTAACAACAACAAAAATTATTGAGATTTACAGATTTTCTAAAGAAACTCTTATTCAGTCATAAAAGTCAAATTAAAATATTCTCTTCAAATATGTAAAATTGCTCTCAAACTATTTTTAGATAGATTAGTAGTTAAAAGTGATTTGGAGAGGGATTTAGTGAAACCCAACATGAAAAAGTTTCAGAACCACTGCTATAGTGTATAGACTAACATAAACTACTTATATTACATGCCGGGCGACATTCATACGGCCAATAATTTCAGTTTTGCAATAATAAGAGTTAAGTCATTCATCTTCTCTTATTTTTAATACGATTGGGAAATTGCAGACCATTTCGAATATTCAATATCTTAATAATAAAAGTGAATTAAAATCGATTAGCTGTCACCAAACTTGAGCGCACTATTTATTAAGAATTCACAAAAATGATATCAATATCTATTAACAAAATAAATTATGAATTCTTCGAAAGATTTGTAGTTAATTTTGAGAAACTCTTATTTTCTAATTAATTTCTTTCAAATTAGTCAAAAGTTTTCGAATATCATAATCAAAATGAAATTATTATATTTTATTGTGTTTAATATATTGCAAATGATTGGGTTGACTATAATATAAGATCATTGCAAAGTGTGATTTATCGATAAGTTCTCGAAAAGATCATTATAAACATTTCTCACTTCACCTCTTATTTGAATTAATGTTCATTCTTTATTCTATCACAACATCCAAAGGTATATACTGTTGAGCTTTATTAGATTCACTTCGATTCGCCATCAAATATCTTCTCACTTTTTCAAATACTTATTTTTCATGCACTTAATTGTTTTCATTAATTATATATATGGAATTATTTTTGTTTATTTAATTTAACATAATTTTTGAAATATTACTTCCGCACTCCTTTACTGATAGTCAATTTTCTGAAACACATAATTAATGTGTAATTTCTCGAAACTCGTACTGAATTTTAACTGTTGAAAAATCGTTTCAAATTAATTGATGAAAAGAGCTCTGACTGCGCGGTAACCTAACTTTCAGTGTTTTAGTCTAAAAGTTGGTATTTTTAATGTGTGCCAATCAAAAACATCAGAGATCGTGTTATGAAAAATATTTGATATTGAAATTGAAAGCTGAGAATTATAATTTTGGAGATCAAATTCAAGTTTGAATAAATTCATAAAACGAAAAACTTTCAATACACTCATTTAACTAATATTACTGTTGAAGACTATTAACTAAACTTTGAGTCAATTATTCTTCCAAAAGTTTTAGATAATAATTTATTTTTAATTTATAGAACAGTTTTATTCTATGCATAGATTAACTGCATGTATGTGTCTGTTTATCATAAAACACAATAGTTGTTAGTATACGGTATACAGTATTATGTGCGTCACTATTATTATTATCATTATTATTATGCACTATTTATGTCCAAAATAGCTTATATTTATTCAACCACTAAAGGGCAAGGCGTATAAAAGTAAAGCCTTCTCTTGTATAAGCTATTCATTAATTATTGTCAGAAATTCGTTGATTGTAAATAAGCTAAAAAAGCATAAGATAATGCATTTGCTTCTAATCAGTTAAGAGTTACTGTCAAATGGCTAAAAGTGTTTCAGAAGCCATTCATTTCTGTTTTCATCTCTTTCACCACTAGCTCTCTCTTTCACCACTAGCTCTCTCTTTCACCACTAGCTCTCTCTCTCTCTCTCTCCCTCTCTCTCTCTCTCCCTCTCTCTCTCTCCCTCTCTCTCTCCTTCCCTCACACTTCGAAAATCCTGGTTAAATGAACTCCTGGTCTGCATATAATTATATTTTTTATTCTTGAATAAGTGTTGTCCATGAGATATGTTTATGCTTTTAACTCCTTTTATCGAATTTTGTTGGTTGTATTGGACTAACAGGACTATCAGACCTAACAAGTTCTCTTGTGAATTCTCTTGTGATCATAACATCATTCTTCGTTAACAAAGCGGACATTATTTAAGTTAGTTTGTCAGCGAAAGGGAGTTTTACTGCATTTATTCTCGTGAGAGTTTATGCCAAGAAAATGCGATTAACTGCCGATTCATCGAACTTCTAATTTTATGATTCGATTGAGAATTTTTTTTTTATTAAAATGTTTAGAAAATTCAATAAATTAGCACAAATAAATTGATTGAAATCCTTTTGAAATTTCACCTTCTTTTTTATCAATATATCGATATTAATTACAGTGGCAGGATTTCTTCGAACTGAAAACTGGAGGAAAATTTCAAAGTTGGGACTAAGCACTTGGTTTTATCAAGATAGCCAAAAAACTGAGATTCATTGTGAAAAACAGGGTATAAATTCTAAATTATCAAATCTTATATATATCTAATCAAAAGTTTATAGGAGATTCAATATGCTTCCTTAGAAACCAAATAAATTTTTTTAAAAACAATTTCCGATTATCTTTCAGTCGTTGCAGCAATTTGTAGATCGGAATTCCAAATTTATTTGCAAACTCATTTCAATTCATTTACTAATTTACTTTTACTCCTTTTAAAATTAGTACTGCACTTTAGAGGAGCACTAACCGGGCAATGCTTTTTCCGGGAAATTCAGTTCTCATTTCCCGGGATCCCGACTCCGCCATTTTTAATTATAAAGTTATCAGAAACGACTCTTATTCCGCTCAATTCTAGGAGAGGGATAAGTGGAATGTTCATGAAAGACTTGACAAGCATGAAATTTTTCTTTTAAATTATGAAATTTGGATATAAAAAACATATCATAAAACGTAAAAAAAATTTTTGTGAAAATTTCAAAAAAGTTTGAACTTTATTCTGCTGAAATATAACCTATTTGGATGCTTTTCTTAATTTTAAACTCTTTATTCATAAATCATAATCATAATTTGATATAAAAACCTTTCAAAATTAATGAAGTTCACAATTTTTATCACGGGATCCCGACTGCCTTCCCGGGAGCAAATCATTTCCCGTAATCCCGGATGAAGCCCTACTGTACTTCATAAGAAAATATTTTCAATTTGAAATTTGGTAGACTTTATTTCCAAAAAATTGTAATTTTAGTTGAACATTAAGTCAAAAACTGGAGATTTGACCTCCAGGGAAGGTATCGGACTGGAGACTGGAGGTTATCCTCCAAAAATGGAGACTCCAGGCGAAAACTGGAGATCTGGTAACCGTAATATTAATTGAAGCAAATAATATTATAATTATTTAATGCCACCAATCCAATTATCAAATCAAATTGAGCATTATTAAGCTGAGAAGTGCTCTTTTCTTTTTATGTTGCATTTGTTTTTGGTAAAGAACATTTGCTAAGAATATTATTTGATTTAAATTCAACAAATATTAATTTAATCAAATTTTATAATTATTTTGATCGTCATTAGCCTAAAAGATATGAAACCAGAATTCAATATAATGGTAGAACAGGTTATAAATATTGTATTTTATTTATTCAATACAAAATTCACAGTTTGCCTCTTAATTAGATTTGTAACAGTAGTGCTGTTATGTTCTTCACTTTTTGACTGAACACTAGACTATTATGACTATTGGATGGCTTTTGATGCTCTCTAAACCATTTAAGTCGACCACATTTTTCAAATAAGTGATGGTAAATTTTTAATATCATACAGACTTTCAAACTAGTCTGTGGGTCAAATACTCTTAAGTTAGTTATTTAGCAGAACTAAAACCCATTATCCGCATAACTATATCTCTTAACACAATTAAAGAGGACAATCAATTATATTTAGCCAGTATTTTATTCATTTCATTATTAATTGTATATTTGATGCAAAAATTTTGTATTACTTTTTGAGCTAAACCATGAAATGAGAAATATTAAAGAATTTTCATTAATTATTTTTATCTATAATTACTTTGAACCACAGTTTTCAAGAATTTAAATCATTTTAATTTGATCGAGTTTTTTACTGAGCTTTTAAAAATATTTATCGAACAAATTTTCAATTAAAATTATTTCTGAATTTTTGAACATTCCATCGATTAAATGGAATGTTGGTATTTGTTTGATGTTCTGGTTCACAATTTTAGAGAATAAATTGGATCTCAATATCTTTTTCTGTTAACTCCTCTCAACTATTATTCAAAGCCTATATATACTTAAGTGTCAAAAGAGAACATTTCGGTCAAAAAATTGGAATTTGAGATAAAAGATTGCAAAAGAAAGTATAGATAGTGAGCAGTGAAGGAATGCATTTCACTTCAATTCATCATAAACTAAGTATAAATTGTTCTCAAAATTTAATATCTTTTTAGGATTTTTTCTTCGATTTGATTTTTTACCGTATTTTCAAAGTTGATATCTTTAATGAAAAATTGACTCATTTTTAAATAACATTGACATTTAATTTTGTAAATTTTTCAGATATAATCCTTGACCCACATAGAGTTTTACGACATTTTGCCAAACAATAGTGAAACAGTTAATAAAACATGATTTATTTGATGACTTGTTTAGAGGAACATTCAAATTTACATGCTTTCAGAGCTATTCACATGTTTCAAAATTAGACTCTTATGCCTTAGTTAGAGATAAAGTAAGTTTATAGCCTAGCTTTCATTTATAATTAAATGAATCAGATATAGAATGTATTCGGACTTATATCAAATCGGTTAAAAGTAATAAAAGTCAATCTTCATTAATCATTATGTTATTAAGGGATATATATATATATAGCCAAGTTTTCCTTGTTTTTTGGATTAAAATCATTTTAATAATTTATTATAAAATTAGTGGTCAAATCATACATAAGTATAGAGTGTGTTTGCTTCGGATGATAATTTATCTTAATTTAAAATTTCAATATCATAAAAACTAATGAAGTTTCAATAATTTAGTGAAATCAAATGTGAAATACTTTTCAAAAAATTATATCCTTAAATTATAATCTATATTATATTCATATTATTCAAAAGTCTGTTCTTTGTTTGTTTGTTTGTTTGTTTGCCTGACCGGCTATAGACTCAGCCCCTGGACATGAGATAAGATCTACAGACACGAGACCGGTATCATTAGAACTAGTATAACCTGAGGAGTTGCAAGAGGGGGTCTACTAATAAAATACGTTGAATTTTTTTTGAAGACGTAATTTATGGATAGGCCCAAATTTTAACGGGCTTTATTATTGCTCGCATAGCTCGCAAGACCGAGGCTAGTTAATATAAAAAATATAGCAATAGAACTTCATTTGTAATAAAATTTATACTGATAAGTTTATTCTCACGAGATTGTTTTTCTCAAGAAATTCATTTTCTTTCGAAGAATATAAAAATCTATTGAAAAAACTGATTATAAAAGGGATTTTTTAAACTCCTATAAACCAAATAAATCTTGGATTTGAATTCCTTCCAAATGATCTGAGATCTCATGCATGTGTCATAAAACAAAATAATTTTATGAGTTTATGAGTATTCAAAGAACTGTTTTTCAATTTTAGTATAAATGCAAAAGAATATGATTCGAATCTATTAGATTTCATGTATGCGAAAAGAATTGAGTTTCTGGTCAGTTTGAGCTAAAGTGATGGGACATACATTACCAAAAATGTGAAAAACAGTATTTACTCACTTGAAGAAAATCTATGTTATAGTCCTGTCACTCAATGTTTTTCATACATATAAGTTAATACTCAATCGTATGGTTTGAAATGAGATGAAATGTTGAGAAATACTCTGTAGAGACTTATATCGAAAAATATTATCGACTCTTATAAGTGAAGTAAAGAACACCTCTCACTGAATTTTGAGTTTAATTTGGAAATACTGTCCTTCTCAAGGCTATCAATCTATTGGTTAAAATCCAATTGCTGTCATGATATTACTCTCTCATATTTATCCTGTGAATGTGATAATAGAGAACAACATTTTCTGTTGATATCTATTTTCAAAAATGATCTGAAAGTTTAATGTGTGTCAAAAAATTCAAAGTTTGCATCAATATTGACTTTTTCTGCAGTAAAAATTGCAATTTTTAGTACTTGTGATGAGAGAGTATTCATAAAATAATATTACGGCCATATATGCTTTGCTAGTCATGAAATACATGGATTGGATGTATCATTATTTAAAGTATCATTTTTTATATACAGATCATTCCAAAAAATAAATATTATAGCTTAAGCCTTAAGGCCATAAAAATAATAACATTATATGGAATATAATTTCTGATTGGAAATTAGAGATCTTCAATTTCTTTCTCAACAAAATATTCAGCCTTAAAAACTATTTATTAAATCATATAATCATATGGTAATATTTGATGTATGTTTTTTAAATGTTGAGAGAAGTAAATGTTTCTCAACAAAATAGTGATCTTCGTATTATTAGTAGAGTTTTGTCGCAATGCATTCCCAATAACACAATACTCTATAGAGAGTATAATTTCTTTTGCCTATACTTTAAAGTAATGCATGAAGAAATCGATCCAATTTTTACTGTTCAGTATATGTATGTTATATAAGTATAATATATATTCCTTTACAGTAAAAAGCATTGAGTCCGTGTCATATATGCACATCACTCTGCTATTGTTCACTGAGAATACGATGCTTCTGCTGAATACTGGTCTCATTGCTATAAATTTCTCATTGAAAGATGAAAAAAGATGAAATGTTAGCTTTTCCAACTTTGGTAGACTTCAAAACAATTTTTTATACAGTTTGCATTAAAAAAAGAAAGAAATTCTTGTTACTCAAAAGTGAAGATTCAAAAAAGACAAACGTGTTAAAAACTGCGCGCCATAAGTTATCACAGAATGTGGTTATCACTGATTTTCGTGACACATTAAATGGCTTTTTTTGATAAGCAGACATTTAAACTATAAAAAGTAATCTCACAGTAAAAGGATATTTAATAGGAAAATATTATATTTTGAAATACAGCAAAAAAACAAACAAAAAAGATTTATATGCTATCAGTTTGAATTGTTTCTCATTCTCTTTGGAATTTGATTTTTTTCTTTGCTTTTGAATTTTCGAATGAATAAAAGTGAAGCACATCTTTCTCAAAGGCAAAAATAAGACTAAAAAAATGATTATAACCGGAATGACTGTTGTTATCTATGGACTAAAGTTGTATAATATGTAAGCGCTAAAAGAAAGTTTAATTTCTTTGCCCTCATTTGTCTAAATTATTTATATTGAAAGTTAAAGTGATCATATCTCACATATTCTAGGGTTACCTTTCCTTTTGCTCCTCTTGAATCATATTTTTCTCTGTACTGTACTTTGATTATAAAACGAGAAACATTGTCTAATTCAGTGATGGGCAACGCTCGAGCGTGAGCGCTGAGCGCGCTCGTTATGTCCGAGCGCCGAACGCGAGTGCTGAGCGTGCCCATCTATGGTCTAATTAGAGAAACTGTAAAGTAATGTGCAGAATATCAGATATGAATTCGTTGAGTTTTACAAAAATATTCTCTTATTGTGAGCATATGCATAGATGGACACACTCAACGCTGGGCACTCGGGTCAATTTAGGTGCTCGACGCTCACGCTCAAGGTACCGAGCGTTTAGCATGTTTATTTTAAATATGCAAAGGCGAAATATTATATAAGTCTGCTTTCTTTCAATAATTCATTTAAGTTTTTTTTAAAACCAAAGTTCATATTACGTTTTCCAAAACGATTGATTTCTTAGGAATAATAACTATATTTGAAGATTCTTAAGCATTGTGATCAACCGCTTTAATTTTTCTAAAAGATTATAAGTCTTATCAAAATTACTATTGAGTTTAATTGGAAGCTCCCATTGGCGAAACTGTATATCTTTTAAGATAAAATAACATATACTGTATATTTTGATATTAAAATAAAAGCATACACAGTACACACGAAAATATTTGAATCACAGCATTGTTTTTAAAAATGAGAATAACTCAAGAACTTTCCATAGATTTAGTCGCAATATCAACTTTTGTATGCGTGTAATTCAGCTGTTTTTTCAAACTTAAAATTAATGGCTTCTGAACAAAAAGCAGAGGTTTGTTCTAAACCTCCACTGAAGACATTCTGGAAACTTTAGGACATATGGCTTAAGCTCCAAAATCCTTCGTTGTTTGAATTCTTCGTTTAAAATAATGATGAGTTAATAGAAGTCAAATAATAAGACAAAGAGAATATGGAGTGAATAGAACTAACGTTTGGTAATACAATTTTTATGAGTTATACAGTATTTGTAAAACTTTTTAGAACTCCAGATTATCCCAATTTGGTTCAAATGTCGAAGAAATAGCTTATTCGGACACTATAAACAGTATATTATCATTGATGAGCCGGCGATTGATTATAGTTATAATAGTTGTAAATAGTGTTAGAATAATACACCATATTTTAATCTCTTATTAATCATACAATGCTTAAAACATGTGTTGATATATGAATATTATTTGAATATTATTGCATTTTAACATAATTTTATTTTCGCAAAAATTATCGTAAATCTCCATTACATCTAACCTAACATTTTTGATATTAGAAAATAAAATAAAACTTTCCACCTTTCTTCTTCTATAGCCCACCGGTTGAAGTAATGGACTTTTGTGATCCTTTAATCAAAATGGTCGTTGCATTAAACTGTATATTTGCCAACTCTAGTTTCAATGCAATAGGATATGAAACACGTCAAGTTTGAATAGATTCTACTAAATTACACCCTTTGCACACTTGAATATATATTTCCCATATGAGAATGCAATACTATTATTAGTTGAGCTCACAAATTATGTTTTATGTTCATCGGTAGTTGTGAGAGCTCAATATGTCCCAAATGACCTTTTATCAATTTCTTTCTCTGTTGTCAGATATTTGCCAATCGACAAAACTATATTCAGCGGATTCTCATCAACAGAACCCAAAAATAAATAATTCATGAAATTTTCTCACTAGAAGTTAATTAGTCGAGTATTAATTTTTTTTATAGATTATACAATTTTGTAACCCTTTTCTGAAATTATATTCAATTATCATTAATAAACATTAGGTATTATTGAGAGCATGTTTATAACATTCATTTACTAATCAAATTTAATAAGAAATATCTGTCTCTAAATTAGTACAAAACCTAATAAAAGCAAAGACTAAGAGATGATGCGATGGCAACGTTTCGTACATGTCTTCTCATTATAGAGCTAATGGAGTCAAAAAGTTTGGCTTTTGTCCGAAAGATAGCTTTTGCTATCGCTCTTCAATTAAGGAAAAATCAATAATGAACTTGATTTGTCTTCAGTCTTACATTTGTTAATTAACTTGTCTCACATTCTAAATAAAATGTCAAATAATTTTTAGTCTAAAAACAAGATTAAATGACTCTTTCCGCAGATTTTATTTGTTTTATACTGAGCACAAAATTTCACTCGAATGTGTTTGCGTTGTTTGGCTTTTTTAATTAAAATTTGATCATTTCATCACTAAGTAGTGAACATCTTATCAAATAAGAAAATTTCTTTTTGGAAAACAGTTAATTCTATGTAACTATGCTTAAACTGTTATATAAATAGACCATAATTATGAAGTATTTATCAAATATTCTTGATTTAATTGAGTGAAAAAAAATCTTTAAACGTTTAGTTCTTAAGATCTCTTCAAAAAATAATAACTTTCTGAAACTTTATAATCTAAATGCAAATACCATAAAATGATATTTGTGAGGGGTTTGAAAATGACTCAAAACTTTTGAAGAGAAAGTTTCTAAAAAAGATTTGAGAAACGATATTTTGGGTGAGGAATTTTCAGAAACTTTATAATTGATGTGAACATCTTATTGAAACCTCCCAATTAAACATATAAATTCAAAATACTATATGATAGACTTTGAAAAAGAAAATCTTTACTTACTTAGAGTATTACTTTTGCTAGTTTTATAATAAGCCTATAATATAATTCGTTGGAAATAAAGTCAAATAACTTGTGTTTTGTGCTTAACTTTTTGAGGAGTTATAATCATTGAAATGTTCACATTATTCGATATAATCTTCTAAACGGAAAAGAATATTAAAATATTCTCAATTAAGTATATCTGAACATTATTTGATTGAAATTTCACAAATAGAATCTCGAAATTAAGTATGCAATCGTTAAACAGCCATCAAATCTATTGAATTGAGGAAATGAATTCATAATATTCTTGAAAGTGTGACTAAGTTTACATTTAGGAGAAAGTCTGAATATTGAATAATTCTTGCAAACAATAAATTTTTATTCCCAAAAATAATGACAATGTTAGTGTTTAGTCATACTTATTTGTCTGTTTAAAGCTCGAGCTCAACATTTAAGGATGGTGATTTTGAGCCAATCTAATAATGATTTAATAATGTTTCAGCTTTTGTTTTAAGATGAAAATACCATTCATTTTATAATCACACAAATTATTGATTTAATTTTTTCATAGTATGACAGAACCAATATTTTGCTTCATAATAATTGTTACAATTATTGTTTTGAAAATGCAGTCAATAGAAAAAATTCTTTTTCATAAAAGCTTAAGCTTTTTCTCAATACAAACTTAAAGAATATGTTATAATTTGAAGACCTCAAACATTTGATCCCATTAGTAGTAATGATGATTAGGGAAATTTGATCCTAAATCTGACTATTCTGAAAACAAATTGGCTTCAAATCGAGTAAAAATGCACTTAAACTTCAATCTCACAATTCTTCTCCCACAAGGGCTTTATTTAAAAAGGTATTTATTGAGTACTTGCATAAGAACAAGCATTTGAAGACTACAGTTGTTCAGAACTTGCATTATATTTATTACTTTCTCTACAAAAAATAAAAATCTTTTCAAACGAGTGTTCAAACTTTTATTGACAAACTCTTGGCCACAATTTAGACTCTATTTCTTTAGCTTATATTATTGAGGAGCAGACTGTGCCTTATGAGCATTCAGTGGTTCCAAATAAGAAATCCATTCTAGTGTTTGGATCGATTTAGTCTTTTATGACATTCCTCAGCTCTATCGATCACAAGTTTGGGCACATGAAGAAAGTTTGTGATCATCCAAAGTCTGACGTATAGTTGGCGTCACATTTGGTTTTAAGACATGATTCTATCGGTGACGTTAGTTCTATGCAATTACATAAACTTCTAAAACCAATCTAATATTGAAATGATTGTAATGCAGCCGAATTGCAATGCATTCCATCTGATGAACGTTCTATTATTTCTTATATTCTTAATATTTAATGCAATGAATGTCACATTTAAGGCGATTTAAGCCAAAATTTGGTCAACAATTTGAGATGATTTGAGCTCACAATACAATAATTCCATTTCTTAATGTGGACCATATCTGAGAGCTTTTATATTTATTATCAAGTTTTATCAGCTCAACCGTTTCCGGTAATGTGTGGTCAAATCCGATTATTTTTGGAGATGACTTGAAATGTGGACAATGGTATATGAGATTATCTTCAACGTTAATTATAGCGGAACAAAACTATACAAAAGTATCCTTTGAAAAAAGATTAGCTCTTTAGAACTCATGAACGATGTCATTATTTGCCATTTCTAGTCCCACACTGTCATTAGATTAAACGATTTTTGCCTCCAATAGCTTTCACTTATTCTAGTGTAAGCCAGTATTGAATAACTCATTTCATTTTAAAGCAGAAGTATTTCTCGTTTTCAAAGACTGTTTGTCATTTAATTTTTATTTCCTATTATAAAGTGAGCACTCGATTTTTTCATGAGAAATTTGATGCCTTCTTTTTAAGGTTAAACTTATTAAAAGTTGATGGTCTGGTGAAATCGTAAGGAAAATTGACTTATTTTCTCTCAGTTCGATCAATTTTTTCAAAGCAATGATAAAATGAGAAATTAGAGGCTATAAAAGAGCTAAAACAATATCAACTTTTTCTACTGGAAAATGATATCATGAGACTTTTCACTCTTATGGATAAACACATTCGACTTTTCCATTCAATATACTCTTCTCTTATCAGTTTTGCTTCTAATGGTATTTTATAATTTGCATGACTAAAGAAATAATATTTTCTTCCATTTATTTATGCTTTAAGAAGAAAATTATAATAAACAAATACTTAAATAACAATAGTTAAGCTTTTCAATTTCATTCTCATTGATTATTGCTTTTAATATAAGAATTGTGAGTCAGTATTTGTTGAAAACCTTTAGGACAGCTTAGAATGATCTCACAATTGACTGGTTCCGTGATTTCTAAAAATTAATTTTAAAAATGTCGTTCTATAGGATATGCAGACTATTATTCGTTTGATTACGTTTGAGTGCTTCGAATGTGGAGATGTGCATAATATGACTGCTGTATTATTTTTCTCAGTTTTAGCATCTGCTACTCTTGCACTGTATTTTCTGAGCAAAGTTTCCAATAAGACCAATCTCCAGATGACTGCATTTGATGTCGAATAATGCCTTCACTGTTCAAGTTGACACTCACTGCAAACTTTAATAACAGGTCGTTTGCGAGAATCACTTAACTTCTGTATGATATTAAAAGCACTGTTTAGATAATGTTGCTTTGCTTCTAGATATTAATCAAACATTTTATTCACTATCTTTCTATGTAATTAGAATTAATACTCATTTTGTGATTTATAAGTTTGAAGTATTATGTATTAAGTTTATTATCCTAATGTCATGTTTCACTTCAAGCTTCTCTATCAGAGTAAATTCATTCGGTATCAGATGTCAATTTAAATCAAATACACTATCAGTGAGAGAATGAAGCCTTACTTTGAAAAAATAATCTAAAACTAAAGTAGGATATTGTTCACAGTAAACCTTTTTCTAGAAGTGTTTGATTTCGAAATCACTTTACATAGTCTTTTGTATATATACTCTTTCAAGTATAGAATTTTCACTATTATGTGTTATATTCAGATTAAAGCTAGATATCGAGTCTCATTCAATAAATTTCATATCGAATCTCAATCGAGGGATTGAACTGTGATTCTAATTTCGGTCAAATTAATTAAAAAATATCAGCAATATTTTATTTACATTCAATTGGAGTAAAACAGACCATAACTATACCTATAATTCATTGAATGTCTGAAAATTTCATTAGAACCAGTATGACCTGGAGGATGGGCACTGCTAAGTTATTTCCATAAATTACGTCAAAAATTTTGAAGACGTAATTTATATATAAATCATTTTTAGACCCAGTATGACATGAGGGCGGCATAAGTGAAGTCATTTTCGTCAAAAAGTGACCAGTGGCCAAATTATCGAACAAAACTTTACCGAACTAATGCTTTTATATAGGAATTCTTTCGGAAATATTTTGACCGTTCTTTTGAATGGGCTTTGAGGCTATTTAGAATTAATATTGTAGTGAATCAGGAATAAGAAGACCTTATCTTTCGTGTTAAGAATGAGTGAATCTCCATCTATTATTAGTTAACGTACATATCTGTGGTATAACACTTTTTAGAGTCAAATCAGTCCAACATTGCAAACCATCCATTAGTTACTATCTCTTATTCAGCGATTTAGCGAAAATCAATTTTCAATGAGAATTTAAGTGGAGAAAATACTTACTGCAACTTATATTGGCTTATATTAAAAGACTAGTGTGCTTATGAACTAAAGTTTTTGTAACTTTAAAATTTTTCTAAGATTTCAAACAAACTCATTTTGTCTAAAAGTATTGCATAATTTGTTTTTTAAATTTTTAAATAGTTAGATTTTTCGGAACTGATCAATGTTTTAATTATACAAAATCTTAATTGAAATGATAGTGAAATAACTGTATTATTTCTTTAATAAATAAATATGCTTTCAATCGCTCGACTAATAATAAATATTTCGGGGATTGATGTTTTTTCTGTCTGAAAGCTGTGATTTATAGCTTATATTGGGTTTTCAAAGTCTGTCAGTCTATCCAAGTGTTGTTCATTCATCTCATGGTCAGACTGTCTTCGGTATAGCAAACTATTAATGCTTCAAAATTTATCAATCAATCAATTTCTGTGATCTCTGCTCTCAATTTGATTTAAGCCTAGAATTTTTTCATGAGAAGTGAAGAACGTTTTATAATAACTATTTACTGATTTCTCGGTTTAAAACTCACTTTGTTTCAAGTGTAAGCTATAATAGAATTCAGTAATTTTTTTATAAAGAATATTAGACGCTATGAAGTAATTTGAAATTTGATTTAAAATCTTTTTAGAATATTATTTCTATAGTATCTTTTATGGAAAAAATCTTCTTTATTTATGTGAAAATAGCTGGTCTATCAAATTGAAACTTTCGCCGAATGGAATATGTCCTGTATTTGATGAACTGTTTTCTATTATGTTATTCTCCAAAATGTAAATCGAATTTCTATCTGATTTACGTGACTTGTAGTAGTACTACCACTAGCATGAGCTGATTCTATTATACGCAATGCAGTTCTTATTTTCACTTCTGATTTCTAGTTTTGATGGAAAAGCATCCAAAAAAAGTTTGGAATAGCATTTCAACATTTTCGCATTCTATTAACAGTAATCTATCGTTGCATTTACTCAATGCATAAATATATATTGCATTTTTAACATGAGTTTTAAAAGATAGAAAACATATTTTTTTCTCAACATTTTCACTATAGTTGTCAGATTTGAATATCAAATTGAATTTATAAATCTTTGATTGCATAATAGCATGAAATTCTCATTAAAGAATTGGTTTAAATTTTTAGCTATCGATTATTCATTAAGGCTTAGGGAAGAATTCTGTGTTACAAACTTTCAGTATATAATATATAATAAAAGATAAAATATTCAGATATTTTCTATTATTTTTTCTATTTCAATAAAATCATTTATGATCAGAGTAAACATATTTAGGAAGAAATTCTGTATTTAGAAATAATTTATGCAAAATTGAATGAAAATGAACTTTAAATGAGTAATTGGTTTTGGAAACTTTATTTTGAAGCTTATTTTCTTTCAGAGGCTATATTATAAAGACTTATTATTGAAAAATAGTGTTTTTACACGAATTCTTCACTAGTAATAAAATTTAATATGTAAACGAGAATACCTTTTATCAATATAACTCAATCGAATAGCAATATTCTTAACATATTTTGCAATCTATAGTTTAGAATATTTTAGAATAAATTCATATGATTCGACTGAAAGTCCAATGTTTAAAAGCTATATTCTTAAGCATAAGATATTGTAAATTCACAAACAATAAAACCCTATTTTTAAAATTCAATTCAAAATTCGAATTCTTACCAAAAACGAGCACAAAATATTTAATTTTTCATGAGTTATTTTTACTCATTTTATCGAACTTTTTATGCAAAAATAAATAATTTATGTGAAGTAAGTTTGAAACAAAGAAGTTTGAAAATACAAAAAGATTGCTTTTTTAGTATTAATCATAAGATTTTTTTCAAGTTAAACATTTCTAATTCATTTTATGTAAATTTATTAATAAAGCATTTTAACTGTTTTGTGTCTCAACAAAATAATAAACATTAATATTTTTTAATTTCTTAATTAAAAAAACCATAATTTTCTGAGTTGTTCTCATAATTAATAACTAGAGCATCACATACTGAACCTATACTTCGTATTGAGAATGTCAGTCTCTTTGACTGTCATAACATATTTATGATTCTCCTTTAAATATAGTCAAACCTCATTTTTAAAACAGTGAAAGCAATATATTAATGATAGAATCTTTTATTTTAATCAAATTATGAGACTTTTTAATCAACTTTATTTAAACTAAATAACAATCTTTCCAAATAGGTATTTCATAAATTGCAAGACTGTATGCAACAAAGTTTATAACAGTGAGAGTATATAACACTGATTCGATCTGAAAAATGTTCTTTAAAATGACAGCCTTTCGATTCTTCATGCATTTTAAATTCATTTTTTATTCCAAAAAAACTAATTGTAAATACACGAAAAAACTTTTGAATCTTAAAGTTTATTTTTATCAAAAAATGGAAGTTCCGAAGAAAAGAAACTTTGAATTTATATTTTACTGGTATTCATATTGTATAAAAAGTGTTGCATATCTTTTTATAACACAAGTGATTAAAGATCACTTAAGTTTAAGAAACTTGTTTAAGAGCTTCAAAACTCTCTCTTTTTTTCATCAGCAAATATCGACCCAAATTATGAGCTGTACTTAAGAATGAATTAAAGAATAAATGTTAAGTTTGATTAGAATAGTCTCTGCTATGGATTAATTATGAATTTCTTAGAGAAAAAGCTCAATTTAATGATTTCTAAAGGAGAACATGAGTTAATAACTATTTGAAATCTTTTTATTTCATTTTTCGAGTCTCTTGAGTCCACTTTGAAATAGTGTCAAATCAAATACAATAGCCTTATCAATGGTAGACTATATTTCGGCAGCTTTTATTAGGACTATAAACTGGATGGTATGTTGAAATGCTGTCAAAATAGTCAAATAATATCAGAGCTCTTCCTTATTTCTTTATCGATTTTTCAATTATGTGTAATCACTATAGAAACGGGATTAATTCTGCCTCATTCTAAACAACAAACACCATCCCTTGTTTAACAAAATAAGTTAGACATTCATAAGTAAGTTTAATACACCCAACTTTTCTTCATTTTTTACAAACTATGTACTCCTTTAATGATGAAAAGTTTGAAAAAGTAATGGTGGACTTATTCGCTCACCTTTTATAATTTTCATTCTTTTTTATGTCAAAGCATAGACACAATAACATTTCTCTCGCTGAAGTACTCTCACCTTCAAGTACTCGGAAATCGAATAAAGTATAGCTTTTATTTGTTTCAAAGGCTTTTAAAACTGATTAACTCTATAAAAACTACTCTTAACTACTGAACTGTGATTTTTCTTATTCTGAGCACTGATTTTATAGATCATATGCTGTGGATTTTTCATGTCAATTGTTGAAATAGCTTTGAGATTTCCGTTGAACAGTTCAATACTTCAACATTAATCGAAATTGTTTCACCATTTCCTGTTTTTGATCCCTCAATGAAAAGTTCTCAGAATTTTTATCCGATTTTCCGAACTGAAAGAAACAATGTTTTAAACTTTGAATTTGATAAATAAAGCTATCGATTAATTTGAAAAATCATGTTAAAGGCTTGTTTTTAGTTTATTTGTGAATCTATGGAATTATGACACAGATTTTTCATATCTCGAAATTCTTTGGGAGAAATATCTCAAAAGTTTTCTCATAAATATAATTTAAACATCCTGTAACAAATGATTCGATTCGTATATAAATTTTCATAATTTTTCACACTAAAAATTCATGTCATTTATTGGGCGCACTTCGAAATGTCCCATTTCATAGTCGAATCTCTATTTATAATACATGACTTCCTGACTCTCAAAATAATAGACCCGTTTTCTAAACTAAGAAACTGAAAAATATCTTGAATATATAATTGAAATTTAAATTATTGAAATCATGCGAAATATTAGACTTTTCTTCTGTCTGTCACATGAAAATAATCCAAATTTTTAAGTATAGGTGATGTGAACGCGTTCTGATCGTATATAATCACATATAATTAGTTTACGCAATAACCTGATCAGTGGAAAATGGAATAAAAGTAATAGATCTATTACTTATTTTAAAATACCATAAATAATTTATATAAATATAGCCGTTGTACAAACAATGATTCGACATTTTGAAATGTGACGAAGTGTAGCCAATTCATGATATAGAGGAACAGAACAAATTTTAAAAATAATAAATATAAATTTTTCTTGTTTAGTTGTCATAAATAGTTGACTATTAATCAAATCTCAAAACTAGACATAAGTAGATTTCAAATTTTGTGATTGATTTTAGAATATTGAGTAAATGCTATCAATAGATTCTAAACAACACAACTAAGTTTTAAATTAGATGTTTTTAGTTTAATTTAATACAGAGTTTCACACATCAACTTTAGCGATAAATACTTATTTGATTTCTCATTTTTTTCAGTCTTCAAAATATCATTCATTTTCCTCATTCAGAAAAATTTTAAAGGACTTGAAAATATGTTCATCAAAAACCTAAATCATTGACAATAATCGAGCCTAAAATTGAGTTGTGTTAGAACTGAGAGTAATATCATTAAATTCCCTTACCATCAAAAATAATATAACTTTGATGGACAGTCAGCCAAAAGCAAAGTAAATAAACTAAAGTTAGTTAAAGTACAGTACTGTACATACATTTAATTGAACTGAAAAAGGAATTGCCTCAAAATAATACCTGATTTATAATGTATAGAATCATAGATTCGAAAATCTTTAGCAATAACTTGTGATAACCAGTAAATAAAAAATTATAACAATAATTAGATTTATTTGAGTCTTAAGTGTTTTGAAACCAACTATATTTTTTAGACCAAATGAATAAAAAACTTGAACAATAAAATTCTGAATATTTATTCGTGATCTTGAACTTATAAATAAGCATAAATTTCAATACAATTTTTCAACGTCATAAGAGATTTTATTTCTAGAGCATAAAAAATGTCAATAACAAAAGAATAATAAAAGAGACTTTTGAAAAAATTTCTCTTGAGTTTAGCTCTGATTTTTATAACAGTGAACAAATTTTACTCTCAAAATTTTTCTACTCTGAGCCTAAAGATAAGAAACAGTACTCGAAGAAAAACTAATGCATTACAAAAGGTTCAAACTTAATAATATAGTGTAGGGAAAGAATGTTCAATTCAACATAACTGAAGCATTACTCTACTGTCAGACTTGGCCAAAACTCAACTTTCAAGAGATGGTCTCCAGAAATTCTCAAAATTTAGGTAGGAGTGATCAAATTTTCGGAAATTCTCGAAAAAAAGTGGACCAAGCCTTGCATTTTTAACGTCTCAAAATTTGAGGGGTTGTCTGATTTTCCAACTTTTCCATTAGGTGTACCCACAACTACTTGGATATGTCTGCTCTACTCTATATTAAATAAAATAAAGATCAAACTGTCCTAATGAAGAACTTTTTAATCTTATTCTTGTTATGTCCTCATAATAATTGCGAGTCGTTTCGAACAGAAGCGTTCTCTACTCTCACCATTAAAATAAAACATTGTAATGGGAAACATCAAAATATTAATAGTATTTCAGCAACGATTCATTAAATAATTTCTATTTTAACCTAATTTAGATGTAGTTGAAATCAATTATGGACAAATAGATTGATCATTGTGCTCCAATTAATGTTATTGATAGCTTTTTTAATTACTCGATAAATATTGGGTCACTCAAAAAGTTCTTAGCGCAGCCCTTCTTAGTGGCCCTCCTTTTAATGTCGACAAAAAAGATTAATCCTTTTTATGCAAAATCCCCTAAGGATTCGAGTTTTTAAAGTGATTGAATTCTCTAATAAATTTTTTCTGTGAGATACGACAGTCAATTTGAATAAGAGACGAGACTTCCCTTTTTGAGCACTTGATTTTATTTATTTTTTTACAGTGTTACAATTTTATGGATAGGTTGAGAAAAATACATTTGAAAAATATAGGAAATCACATCTCATTATCTCTCATAGTTTTTTCAGAAAAAAATTCGAATAAAAATTTACTCAATCCTCTTCGTGGTTCTATGATATAACTAAATCAAAGTAACTTAGTCATGGAGGTCGCGCCAAGTGTTCAAAATTTGAAACATTTCTCATGATAGTTTCATACACTTATAGAATTTGTCCGTAAGGTAGCATCACTTCTTCATGATGAAGTTAGTCTGAGAGGATTTTACACCCCATCCCCTTGATCTCGACGGCTAAAATGATCATATCCTCGTCCATTCCAATGCTCCAAACGTCACTCACATCCCTTCAATTCTTCAACGCTCATTCGAGTGAATTATCAGAAATTGATACGAAATTTTCGAGCCATAATTCGATAGCATGAAGGGGTCATGCACAAATTACGTACTCCATCAAGGCATACTGTAAAAATAGATTGTCCATATAACTTACTGAACATTTCAATAGAATAAAATCATTTAAATTTATTTTTCAAACCATTTAATGCAATCGAAACCTCAATAGAAGAGATCCAAAACATACAATAGAAGTTTTATCGAATTGTTCATAACTAAATTGCGAAAAGTTGAATAAAAAATAGTTTTAAGAATGCATAAGTTGTTTTGATAAATAATTTTTCTTATTTAATGGGAAACCCTATCATTATTTGATAGACCAAAAGTGGAGATGACTACATAACAACATCAAATAGCACTCTTACATATGTAAATTTGAAAATGAGAAAAATGTGACTGAAGTCAAGGGAGTGAAAGCACAATAAGGTTTTTCCCCCATAAAGTAACTTACAGTATATGCCTTATGTGATGCATCATTTTGCTCGCAAAGCTTTATTCTATTCACATCGTTATGTTAGCTCTGGGAGACATTTTACTCAACAATTTTTATGGCAAATAACATCTCACTATCATTACCGGTTTCTATGTATTTCCCTCTCATGTTTAAGTAGCGAATGCATGTTTTTGATCAGCTTTTTACACCATGTTATGTTTCAGTATCTGCTCTGAAAACTGTGACCTTCGGCTCATAACGGGCCCACTCATTGTTGTAAATTAACATTATTTTCTACGGAATTGACGTCAATATATTTCTATTAGAGTAACAGTAGTTTAAAAAGATTGAAAATATTATATCTTGCAATTTAACAATATCAGTATTTGTGCACCTTTTCTATGTTGAACCTAAAAAGTTGTTCCACTGCTTAAATGTTGCGTGAAATGACTTTACGTTCAAAGTATTGATGCCATACTGAAGCCAAATCAGATTAGATTCTCGTTTAAACTGAATTCTCTACAAAAATCGTTTAATAAAGTTTACGATCAGAAATTGATAATAAAAGTTACCACACACATGATATAGCAGATAATGACAATCTGAATTATTAACAAAAAGGACTATTTGATGCATAAAATATATTGGTTTTTTCAATCGATTTGCTTCATATAAAATTATTTTCTCTTTTATATCTGTTAACTTAATTACTAAAAACTATTTCTTACTTGTATGTGTCTTGTATCAAATAATTCAGTTTTTATTAGTGTGATTCGCAATTCTAGTATACCTCAAATCTTTTCGTTTTAATTTTATCAAAACTTATTTCTAAAAGTTATTCAAATTATAATTACAATACACAGAATCATATTATTTATCAATCAAATATTTCATTTAATTTCAGGTGAAAATATAAGCTTAATGAGCGCATACATTTTTTAAATACCTGTATAAATAAGATTTTATGCAATGAAATTCCACTTAAAAGTTAATTTATTTAATCTACAAGTTTTTAATAAAAAGGAATATCAAGTGAAATCAAATTCTAAAGATTAAGCTTAAGTTTAGTCTAAAAGATAGCTACACTTCGTTATGTCCAAAAACAAAGTGTCCAAATTCAAAATGTCTAAACCATGTTTAAATACCTTAATTCTCTAATTGTAGAAATGAATGACCCATTTTTAGAATTAGTTGAAAACTAGAGATTTTATTATCAATAAAAATGAATAATTTTTAGAAAATGAAAAGGAAAACTCATCCAATAAACGATAGACTACACATCGAAACATCGAAAACCACTAATAAGTTTAGAATTTCTGGATAGAGCTTCTTATTGCGTTAATAAGTCCCTTAAAATTCAGGGTATTTAAACAGGATTTGGACATTTTGTTTTTGGACATAACGAAGTGATCCCTAAAAGATAACATTAAGTTCTGCTTTGGATCAAATTCATATCGATCAAGACTGACTCGGTTTCAAACTAAATCTCATATTTTAAGTTAAAATGAATGTTAGAAAGTTAATATTTTTTTTATTTTTGGAAATATGTAAAATGGTTTATTTACAAACGAAAACTTAAAAGTCAATTCGATAATTTAATTAAAATTATTTTATTTAAATCAAAAATTCAAATTAAAGTTATTTAATAAGTATTAAGCGCTGAGAAGATTTTCTCTGTTTAAATTATACTTCGAGTATAATCTATTATTAAATCCAATAATACTTTAGATCTCTTTATTTGCAATTTGAAGTCGTTAAAAATGAATGAACTGGTATGCAATTAGAAATAATTTAATTATTGCGATTTTTATCATAAGGTTATTTCTGTAGTCAAACTTTAAATAGTGCTTATCGCAAAAAAGTCACTAATGAAAGTTTTTTAATATATATTTTGAAGAATGTGTTAACTATATGATATATAAAGAATAAAATATAATTTATAACTTATTAAAAGTTTTAAAATGCAAAAACTTCGACTTATTTAACATATTTTTCTCAATAAAACTTTAACTCATTGATTGATTTGGTGAAGAAGATAATGCTCTCTATTAGGCTTAAACTCAATTGAAACATAGATCAAAAATCAATTCGAAACTTAAGGTTTCAAACTATAAGAAAAATTGAAATTACGCAAAAACATTTGATGTATTGAAGCTTTGAAAAAGTTCTCTCATTGAGTTAACAATTGCGGACTAAAAGTGGACAATACATATATTTTAATATGACTAACAAATAACTGATATTTTATTCAAACTGAGACGCGTTAATTTGAACTTTAAAACTTTCATACAGTCTTGATTTTAAGCAAAACCTCTTTGTTTTCATGACTTAAAGTATATGAATTTAGAGTTTTTAATAGAATAATTGAGAACTTATTTTAATCATTTCAATAAAGTTCTCATTTGACTACAAAACCCGAAGGGATATTATGTTTTACACATCTCTTTGGGCGTGATGTTAATCCTTGATAATTAACTTAACATAACATTTACTCTCATTTACTAATTCAAACTTATTACTTAATCATTAGATTTCATTATATTTTAGTACTTTGATAAACAAGTTTATGGAATATAAGTTTAAATATTTTATTTTTAAAGAGGAAACAATTTTATTAAAGGTTAATCAATGGCTACACTTCGTTATGTCGTAATTCAAAATGTCGTAATTCATTATGTCTAAATTCAAAATGTCTAAACCCTGTTTAAATACCCTAATTTTTTGATTGCCAAAATGACTAACCCATTTTTGTAATTAGTCGAAAACTATACGTTTTATTATTGTTCAAAAATAAACAATGAATAATTTTTAAAAACTGATAAAATAAAATTGTAAAACTCATTCAAATAACGCTCTATCGAATACAGATAAAGTTCTTAGAAATCATAAACCAGAGCAATCCCTTAGGAATTTTAAACATGTTTTGAGGATTAAAGCATAGCAAATCACTTTCAAAACACAAATTCTTTCTTTTTCATTCAAATATATCATAGAGAAAGAAGTAAACTAAAAATTGAATTATGAATAATTCATTTTATTTTATGAAAAATAATAAATCACATGATTCATTGGTTCATGATTATTTCATTTATACCAAGCAAAAATTATACAATGATAAAGATTATTATCAAGGCTGTCAAGGAAGGGTTAATGACCTCCGAGAATGGCCGGTTTGGAGAATTTCCTACATAAATTACGTTCCATAATATAAGGATTGAGGTTCAAAGTTTTAACTATACCCTATGCAATCAACCCTTATAGTCATATCATTAGAAATTATTAAACATACAATCAATTAAATTTAACTGAAATTTTAATTCTAATAAAAATAAATATAATATCTATGTGAAAAATAAAAATATCTGATTAAATTGATAAAATAAAATTTATTTAATTGCGGTAATGCGATAAGCTGTCAGACTATCGTGATTAATTGTAAGAATTTTAGAGTTATTGATCTGTTTCTCGTGTGCACGAACTCGAGCATTGATGAATTTTTTCACGATAAAGCACAAAAGATGACACTTAGGGAAATTATCGAATGGAATTTCACCAACAGATTCAATGAACATGTGATATAAGACAACTTTGAGATCGACCTCTATTGCACTAAAATCACTATTTTTCATCACATAGCGGAATGTCTTCTCACATAAATCAACAATAGATATTATTGGTGTAAATGCGTTTTTCTTTTCTTTATTTAGAGTTAATTGACGTTCATCAGGAAGAATTTGCGGGTTTTTATTGCACAAGTAATTTGAACAGTTTTCACAATTTTTCAAAGATTTAATGGCACTAGATTGGATCCAGCTGGCAATGGTGGCAATCACATTAGATTCTTCAAAGCTAAGTTTATCACAGAAATTGATGTCCTCACTATTCATCGTATCACAAAATTGAATCGAATTATATATCTGAGTATTTTTGTATTTATCGAAATTGTCGAAAGAGGTGAAAAAGATGCTCTCGTCTAATGAATATCTTGATAATTTGGATATATCTACGTGTTTGGCAAAAGAGATTCGTCTTATTGCATATTTAACGTTAACTGAATTCGGATGAGTGTAGCCAGAGCTTCTTATTTGTGAAAAAAGATTTTCAACAGTGTCTGTTGTGAGTCTTCTTGGAATTTATTCCATATTGCTGTCCAAGATAATGAAATAAACCGGGAACTGATTTAGTGGTGAGTATAAAGCCGGTTTGAAACGGTTTCCATTTGTTGTTTTTGGAGAATTCTATTTCATGAACCAGTTTAATGAAGCTTTCGAGAAATTCTTTATTTGATTGTAGATAATTAGAGTTTTCATGTAATGAATTTTCTGGAGTTTTAGAAGAAATTATTCCGAGCCATTTATTGATTGTTTTGAAAAAACAGCTGTACTTTTAGCCTCGTCCGGTCTATCAAACTTATCTTTTATGAGAAGGAGGGCAGCAATCGTATCGATAGAGAAGAAGTTCACAGCTAAATTAACGCGCATTTTTTGATAGGGAGTTAGTTGAATATTTAATTTAGACAATTTCGGTTGCAATTTTAGTGGAAGGTTTTCTTGGAATTCGATCAGAAACTTGATACAATCTGAAGAAACGATATTCGATTTTAATTTATTGTCTTCAACAAAATATTTCGGGAGAATGATTTTATCATTGAGTAACTGGTTTCTGAAGTTTTTGATGAGATGGCAGGGATCGGCGAAGTAAAATAAACTTCCCTTGTGATCACAAGAATGTCTTTTAAAGATGTTATTCTCATTAACACTTGAATGTTTCCACATAAAAACATTAGAACACCCCATATCTTTACGATGGAATGAATTTTAAATCTTGAATTTTTTTCTATTGCTTTTATTACATTGATTTTAGTTCCACTAACAGAATTGCCAGTAATGTAAAAAGCTGGAATCATTTTATTATTGCCATAAAGTTCTCTTACAATGTAAACTAATACTTTCGTCGCACATAAATTTTCAGTTTCATTTTTGAATTCATTACTGATATAACCCGAAGGCTTTTTAGTAGCTGGATCAAGATTGTATTCAGATTTGATTGCCATTTCATCAAGCTGGAAACTACAGTGGATTGAATTCTCACTCAAAGATGAAGATATTTTTAACAAATCAAATTGAATTTCTGGCATATAATTTACTCAGTTTAGATATCAACAAGCTGTAAGATGGAAATCCTTTCTTTCTAATGAATTCATAAGTATTTTTTCCTGTTTTTTGCAGAATTGATAAACTACTGCTCAATGTTTCATCACTATATTCATAATTACTTCTTTCGCCAGATTTTAAATAATCAATTTGATTTTTTGTCAGAAATGAATTTAAAGTTTCAATCAATTTTTCATTTTCTTCTTTGATTTTTCTGAGCTCAACAATTTCTAATTTCATTATTTCTAATTCTAATCTCAAACTTCTAATCTCACTTACATTTTCAATATTAATTTCGAAATTCACTAGGATGGCATCAGTTTTTAGTAGGTTTGTAT
The DNA here is from genome assembly GCA_034694065.1 of Camisia spinifer. Taxonomy (NCBI): domain Eukaryota; kingdom Metazoa; phylum Arthropoda; class Arachnida; order Sarcoptiformes; family Camisiidae; genus Camisia; species Camisia spinifer. The sequence goes on from JAQFXV010000283.1 coordinate 26,349, forward strand.
CACGATTGCTATATTGGTCGCAATTAAAATGACACTAAACCAAAAAAATTGATCAGATTTCATAAATCAATCATTTCATGAATTTAATTCAAACACTATACCTCGCAAATAACTGAACGCTTCTTAGTCAAGTCTATTTTAATTGATTTATCTCTGAGTGCCTCCAGCCATATCTGTTTCTGTTTATCATTAGCTGGTAATTTGTGAACAGTATGGTCTGAATCTCCATAACAATCGCAACCACTGATTGAACATTTAGGCATTATTTCACTGCAGGCAAAAAATTATTGCTTTTCCTGATATTTATTCAGAAAAGTCGCGCAAAAAAGCCATTATTTTGAGACTTGAGTAAAAAAAAATTACCGGAAATTATATTTTCAAACAAAAGGAAAAAAGTTATAAAAAAAAGAAACTTTTAGACTTTTGAGACTTTTTTCAATTAAATTTAAGAATAAATTTTTGCTTACTTTTTGAATCTCTTTAAACCTAAAATTATATCAACTTTTTTACAAAATTCACGAAATTGAAGCACAACTCAAACAATTATTATTTAATTTATTTAATTGTTTAAAAAA
>JAQFXV010000284.1:0-26917 GCA_034694065.1 Camisia spinifer
CTTTGATAATTTCCCCCATAAGCTCAGAAGCGCAGCTCAACTTTTTTCAAAGGCAAGCGCAGCTCAGCTCATGCGAAATTCGAGCTTCTGAGCTTGAATCTCGAGCTTCAAGCTCAGACTTTCAAGAAGCGCAGCTCAGCTCAGCTCAAGCGAATATTGAGCTTTGAGCTTCAAGCTCGAGCTGCAAGCTCAATTTTTTCACCCAGTGTGCAACACTAGTTCAATGCGTCAAGATGTCAAGTCATCTACTAATGAATGCGCTTTTTCCTATTCTGTTAGCATTATTACTGATGTATAAAAAACTAAACAATCGTATTTGAAGATTAAGGCTTTGTATTAATAATAATATTAACTAAACTTATTGTGTATGACATGAATTGATGCATAACTTATTCAGCTCTTATTTTTTTAATCATTATAAACAATGAGATATTTTTTTGAATCCGAAAAGTGGTTCTTATTATGCAATAAATTAAATAAAAGTTTTGTTAACTTTAATTATATCTCTTAATAATGATAATTAACTTAATGTAAAGATTTGTTTAAGACTGCATGCGATGAATATTAGATTAAAAAACATTTAATCTATAAATTATTTTCATGTTTTTCAAATACAACTTATTTAAATGCCAACAATTTTTGTGTTTAATTGTCCGTTAAATGTAATGATTAGGAGTTTTTATAACTTTCTTAACATATAATTAGTTCAAAAGCTTCTTTTTTACTTGAAATAAAAACTTTTATTTCTACTGAATTTAATTTGTTTTTAAAATAAATTAAAATTTTAAACATTAAGAGAAGAAAAGAAAGTTTCATTCAATGGTTAAAAAAGTTTTTATCTTTTAAATGCAATATTAGTTCAGGTCTAACACCGAAAAACTCAGAGAAGCATAAAATTCACTAAACAAGTACTTAAATAACAATCAGTTTAGAGATATAGTTGTGAAACAAATTTATGGTTTAACAGGAATTCACTTTAAATTTTTCTCACAATTATTCAAAGCATTTATATTAATGGATATACTCTTTGAATATAAAAAATTTTGAGGTCAGGTCTGAATGACTGAAGCGTTTAAGAGTCTATTTAGCGCTTTGTATAAAAAGAGATAACATGATTGTCGTCTTCAGTACATCACAAACACAATTATCATCATAACTATACTTAAAATACCGGTAAATACTTTTCTTGAGTTAGTTTTTGGTTCTCATGGAAGTGAAGAAAAAAATTATTTTTCCCTCAAGTAATATGTTATATAAAAGCAATAGCTTTGAAGAAAAGGCATATTTTTCTTTTCCTCATATTATGAACTATAATATTGTGTTTTTCACATCACTTTACAAACAAGCGTTTTGTGTCTGAACACATCCATTACAATGGAATCAAATTTCAAAACTCATTGTTGGAGAAAAATATTTTTTTTCCTTCTCTGTTAACTCATTTCAATTGCCATTTATATACCATTACAAGTACTATAACTGCACTTTTGAAGCCAATTATCTCAATATTTTTTCCCATATATTACTCCTCATGTGTTAAACTTATTTACTTTTAAAGCTATTCAACAGTTGAAATGTTTCTGAAGATTCGAAACTATTTTTTGAATCAATTCAATAACAATATGATTGAGAAAAAGAAATTTTTATTATTTATTCTAAAATTCATTTTTAACAAAAAAAAATCGTAAACAAATAGAGAAAATTTATTAACAAATAAATTGAAACCAAAGTCAAGTATACAATAAATAAATTTGTCTGTAATTTATTTCTTTTATTTTCTAAGAAAAACCCATGTCTAGAAAAACTTCTATTCGTTTCGTAGAAAAGAAAACTTCAAGTTTTCGCTAAAAGAAAATACTTTTTTAAAACTTATGTATTAATACTCTGTATGAAAAAAGTTTTCAATCCATACTCTTCTTATTGGCGCAAAAATCGTGATTAACTTTTACAGCGCTCGAGCTTTAAAACCATTTTTTCAAAATTATCTCTTCCTTTCTCCATGAGATCACTCATTGATGGTTTCGTGTCTATACCCACCTCTTGTCGTGACCAACATATGGACAACACGTGCAGATATTTTTTTCAGCCGATGTTTCGATCATAAAATCCTATCTAGTCTTTAAAGATCAGTTTTCAGTCATTTGGAAAAAACTTTTCCCTGAGTTTTATACGGATTGTAAGAAATAGTAATTCTTGAGTGAAATAAACTTATTTTGTATCTGAAAAAGCCGTGAAATATATTTAATAATATCCGTGAAATTTCTATTTTCTTATAAGACTTAATATTCTTTTTCTGACATTTAAATTATTAATGAATTCTTCTTTTTGGAACATTTTTCATTTTATTATTAACTCAACGATTAGTAACAGTAAAAGTATTTGAAATGTTTCTGAAACGTGTGAATTATGTGTTTTAATAAAAAATTTTACACTCTCTTCATCTCTGTTTCTGTGAAATATGACTTCTGGAAAGTAGACATAAGTTCTCAGTTAATTAAATTGTCTGAATGTCTGTCAGTTTTTTTGTTTTTATACTTTCTTGAGTTTTATAATGTTATTGCCCTTAACTTCTGAAAAATATGACTCTTTAAATGAATGGTAAAATTTTTGAATAAGTTATAAGTACTTAAACGAAATTTATAGCTCAGAAAATAGTCTATACTCTAATCAAATGTAATTAATTAGCGATTTTATTGAAAATTTATTGATATAAATATAAATTGGATTTTATTTATGAAGATTTTCGTTTGAAAAAATGAAAAATTTGAGCAAAACATTAACCAGAAAACTATATAAACAAAAAAATGAAAATCTTTTTCAGAAGGATACAAATCATACAATTTTCAAAATAAGTTCAAAAAGTTTTCTAAAAATTGTAAACAAAAAATAGTATGTGTATTATCACAAATAAAAATTTTAAACCAAAAACAAAATCACGAATTCCTACACATCCTATTGAAAAAAGAATAATTTAAAATTTTTGGCATATCTCGCATGATATCGAGTGATTGCCCTATTATTTCACATTTGCTCTCAATTTTCACTGTCAGCCAAACTTTTACCCACTTTTACTATCAGTCTAACAGACATTCTAACCCTCCATAAAGAGTCCCTCAGAAACAAATGCCTAATTCACCACTTCCTACAGCTCTTCAGCCCTAAAAGCAATGCAAACACATTGCAGACCACTTCTAAATAACTACCAGAAAAGTTAAAATCTCTTCTGAATAGCTCTTCGAGAAAATCGAAATTGTTTTGCAATACGAAACATCCGGTTCTATATTGAAAGCTATGTTCGTAATTAGCATTTGAATTGAATTTTCTGAGTCTTCTCTTCAACTCATTCTCCCTCTCGTTCCCTATCTTTGAATTTTTCTATCTGTCTCTTCACTATTTTTGTTGCATTTTATTGTAAATGAGATCTGTTTTTGATGCATATGTACTGTTATAGTAATTGCATTTTCTGTGTTATTCTCCTCTTCTTTTTCTCTCTCACTCTCTTTATCTGAGACATAGTCTACTCGTTTCCACTGATTGTAATTTATTTATTTTCAACTGAACTTTTGCTTCACTTTTGTGGCCATTAAATAGATTACTGGCCGTAAGAAAATTGTTAACTTTCCTATCGCTTTGACGATGAAATTCAGTGATTAATACTTGAATCCTATTTTATTCATTAGTCTTTATAAACTTTTTTTTAACTGAAAATTTCTCAACAAAACTACTTTTTTAAAAAAGAATAATAATTAAATAATTGAACAAACGATCAAAACCTGATATTACTTTCAAATAGATTATAATAAATCTCAAACAATGAGAATTCATTAGAAAAATTCCTTATATTTAGAGATAAATTTTCGATTTCTAGACTCATAAATCAAGAATATTTTCTCTCAGACAGTGAAACAATCATAAGAAATGAGTATTCAATACACAAAAGTCCAGTATTTCATGAGAAAAGACCTAAACTTTTTTGAAGCACATATTTCTATTGATAGTGTTCTTGTATTAATGATAGAAATAAATAACACTTTGGTCAATATGAGAGAAAAGTTGAAGCAAAACGTGCATAGATTTAACAAAAAGTGTTGTATTCATTTTTATTGTGTTACTTCTAAACAATAAAATATTATATATAATAAAAGTTTCAGTTGAGTCAAACTTTTTTATTACTATCCCTCATATGATGTATACCTCGAGTGGTCGTTTAGTCACATCTGTCGGATGTTCTTATGATTTATGAAATATATATAAAAATACAACAATAAGTTATACATTATATAATTTGTTTTTAGATACAGTCAAACCTATTTTTCAATACAAACTTTTTCAACTAATGAAGTTTTCAAACTTTTTAAAAACTTTGAGATCTTTTATCTCAGTTTTTGAATCTTTATTTCAGAGAAAATGTTTCAAAAATGCATTTTTGTTTCATATTATATTAGTTTTTCATTTTTCATGTGATTTCAAATTAGATTTGACTGAAATAGTATTGAATATCAGTACATGTATTAGCACTTATGCTCTTGTTTTCCAAACATAAGAATGTATGTTGTTTTCCTATTCATAAAAATTTTTGTGGGCATTAGTTTGTAATGTTTATGCACAACATATCAATTCATGTTTTATTATTATAGGAAAATATTAATAATAATAAAATATCATAATTTCACGAAACAGTTTATGAACATTATTCAGATTTATCTTTCAATGTAATGTCAAATAAAAAGGGACTATTTTTATGCTAAATATTATTCAGATTTGAATATAAGACTCATTTTATTTCACTTTAAATATAACCTTTCAATCATTAATTGATTTTTTGATTGCAAAAATAAATTGAATTTATTTTGATTAAATCAAATAGATTTAAAAGCTTCAAATTTTTTTAATGCACTTTAAAATCAGAGAAAAAACTTATTGCTTATAAAAATATGTGATATCTTAATAATCCATTAGTTTTTAAAAAATCGAACTTTAAAACCAATCTTAAACATAAAAATTTATGACTTCTCCCAAAGAGATAAGAAAAATTCCAGAATAAAATATTCAAAATTTCCTCAAAATTCAACCCTAAATAATGAGTTACACATGTTTTAAGGTTAAAAAACATAATACAAAATCCGTGTTTTAGCTTAAAATATGACATTTGCAAAAATTCTCTACTATTCAGTGCATCCCTAATAACACACATTTTTCTCTCCTTTACTCGAACAGATCTTTTTGCAAATGCCATACATGGGGTTCAGTTAATGGCCACCTATTCCTCACTCCCTATTCAATCTGAAGCCATAATTCAGTAGCTCTGATGCACTTCTACTCTAACCTTAATAGTACTGCAGACGCTTTTAAATTACTTTATATACTGAAGAGTAAAACATGAGTAAAGAAAAAAATACATAACATATAAGACCAGGTCTTCTACTCGTCACTTATTTTTCAGGTCTAATCTCTACCTCTCAATCCTCTTCTTCTCTACCCCTCACTGAAAACCTACTCTACTCTGTCATAACCTATCATTTTTTTATTACTATTGTTAAAGAATTTTTTTCCTTCTTTATATACTTTACTCTCTGGTATATATTGTTCAAAATTATACCACTAGAGCAGTGATAACGCTAAGAGTTTTTTGCATTGTGTGACAAAATCTAATGCCTATGTTTTTGTTACTCTGAGCTGAAGAAAAAATTGTTTAAAAATAAGTTACTTTTAGTCTGAGAGCCCCTTATCTGCCCCTTAATTCTTATTTCGTTTGTTAAACTCTTGTCTATTTTGGTATTGAAATAATTTTCTACATAACTACTTTTGCTTTCAATACATAACTATTATTTAGATTCCCCTAAAATTTTTTATTTGTAGCGCTTCTCCTCTTCTCTGTTATGCATTTTTGTAAATATTTTATGTTATTAATAATGCAATAGAAAAAGACATGTCATGACTGGCCTCTCATGTGAATTATAATTTTTAATTTATTTGATTCCGAGAAATCGTATGAAAATTCGTGTCAGAAATAAATGTTTCAGGAGTTGAATAATTTGTTTTTAGGGGAAAATGACTTTTTGTGTCAACTGAAGCCTCAAAATAATTTTATTCATAGTAATGAATTTTTTATTAATTGGTAGAATTTCTCATGCAATGAGTTTTTAGATATTATGACTTCTGATTCTCCTCTTTTGACATAAGTTTGAGAATTATTTTTAATTATTCTTTTAAGCTCTTCCTGTTTTTCTTTCATTTATACATTTGAAAATTCCTCCATATATTCATTGGTTATTGAATTTCAGGATTGTATTACTTTTCTATCAATCAAATCCACGAATTTGAAGCTCATTTGAAAAACTTTAAAACTATTAAATTTCTAAATAATCAGATCAAGAAAACTAATGATGATTTTTAGATCGACATAGAAACCAATTAATTTGAGATATTCTCTCAATTAGTTATTTTTAACTGATATTTAATATGATTTCAAATTAATTTTCTTTGTTTTGAATTTTTTTTTCTTCAACAATTTGTTTTAAGACTTTTTTAAACAATCTCTAAACAGGATTCCATAAAATCAGAAGTTAATTATTCCGCAAATGAGAAAACTCATGTCCTGTTCAGTGAAAAGAGATTTACTGTATGATTAAATGCCAGAAAACTTGAAAATAAAGTGTTTCTTAAGAAACGTTTTTTGCAATAGTCATTGTGCTTAAAATTATAATATATTTTCCACGAAATAAACAACTTATGAATAAATCAGAAGTTTTTTCATTTGTCATTCATTCGGAAAATAGAAAGAAAGAGTTATTCCTAATTAAATTCAAGAATTTTAAAACAAACTTATTTTCTAAGAAATAGTGGGAAGTCATAAATATTTTTCATGTGATTTAAACTTTTTTCACTACATTTCTCTTATAATTGCTCTTCTAATAGGATTTATTGTAAACCAAAGAGAATGAAATATCGAAAACAGATTTCTTATCATAATATTCGCCGATTTTTATTAGACAGCAATTAAGTTAAACTCAAACGAAAATAAGTAATAAATTTATATAACTTTTAACAGTTGTAAAAGACTTGTACCGAAACATTGAATGATAGGAAAAAAAGTTTTCAACTTGTATTCAAAATTTTTTTACTCTTGTTGTGAAACATAATGAAAATAAGACTTTGAGGGACAGAGAAAAGGAAACTTTTTTTCCTTCATTAGTAGATTGTTTTGCGTGTTTGGCCATCAGTGAACAGCACGCCATCGATGGGTTTTCGCTTAAGGGCTCAATACTTTGCCGGTCAAATGTCAAGGGCTGAGCACAAGTCAATTTTCGGGTATCACAACCCGGGAGGCAATTATTCGAAAAAGAGGGAAATCTTTTTTCATATAACTTCAAGTCAAGAATTGGGGGACTTTTCGATGAAAATAAGTCAAGAGTTTAACACCTGCGGAGTGCTTGTTATGGAAGAGAAAAAGTTTTATTCCTCAAGTAAAAAGTTGTTCAAGTTTAAAATCCTTCTCTCTTTACTCAAAAAGGAAGACATTTATTAAAACAGAGCTTTACTTTTCTAACTAATACTTCTTTACTTAAAGTTATCATTGATTTTATAATTTTTCCCCTCGTTTTCAAAATTCACTTTTAAGATAGCAAAAAAACTCTTGAACTTTAGGTTAATTTTGCCATTTATTCAAAGGAATAGTGATTTTTTCGCTTATGTACTGAATATTCATTTGTAGAAACTTTTCTCTCTATGTCTCTCACTCTTTAAATAAATCTATTCTGCTTTGATATACAATATCTTCTTCTCTCTAAACCTTAAGAACTTAGCATTATTTTCCACTTTATAAAATAGTTAAACTCTTAAACTTTTCGTATCATAAGCTCTTCTGACTCAATAACCTCGAGTTGATTCATAAAATATTTTTCAACCTCTCTCTCCCTCTCTTTACTTAAATGAAGTCCTGCTGAGAGTTTAACTGCACAAAAGGTTTATCACATCAAAAAATGTCTTAAAACACAATATTTTCTCCTGATTTGCAATTTATAGAACTGTCTAAAAAATTTCTAAAACTTATATTTTTTAAATTTAATTAACAATCTCTGGGTATTCAGTTTCATATCCGTGACGTCTAATAAGAAAACTATTTAAATAAAATTGTTTCTCAAGAAAAGTTATTTATATGAATATAAATGAAAAATTCTTTACATAATTTAAAATCAGTCAAAATTCAAATTCATTTCCTGCCAAACAATGAATTCATTCAATTTTTGAAATATTTCTCTTGAGACAAGAAATATTTATTAGATTAAAAAATTCTAATTTTAATCATTTCTCTGAAAAATGTTTCAATAAATGCAAAATTTATTTTAAAATTCTTAATAGACTGAAAAAATTCAATAACATAAACAAAAATATTTAAATATCAAACAAATATTCATTCCATAAATTCAAAGTTAATTTGATTTTCGCAAATATCGAAAAAAATACCGGCAATAAAGTTCATGATCAGGAAAGGAAAGTTCAAATTATTTTGCATTAGTTAACCATTAAATCTTTTTCTTTAAAGGCAAATATTAGTACTCGAACGTAATGCTAACACACGAAGTGATTAGCTTTCAAATAGACAGTAAAGAGAGAAAATCACTTCGTGTAGAAAAAAAACTTCTTTTCAAGTTTTCTCTTAATAATCCCCTTAAGGCTAATAGTCATGAATTTCGCATTAAAGTTCGTCTTCTTTATTACTAACTAATAGAGACTAATACTGAACAGCACTCATATCCGAGACTAATATAACTTGAGACAAGTTTTGAAACTTCTGAAAACATTTATTTTTCTATCTTTTATAATACTGTATACGAAAAGATCATAGAATAGAGTGAATGGTGAAAAACTTTATATCAAAGATAATGATTTTCTAATAATCTATTGCTTGAGGACCCGGAAGAATAAGCTTAAAGTTTACGTACAATACCTGTCCACTCATTATTGGATAATAGTATTCAATAATCATTATTCAGTTAAAAAGTTCGTGAATATTACCAGAAATACTTATTATAATCTATTGAAAAATACATAATTCAACTCTTCTTCTCTTCCCATTACTTGAATGTATTGTTTGTATAAATAATAATCCGGTAGTAATTTCTGGACTTTCATAATAGACTCAGAAATTTCTACTCACTTTTGAAGGCTTAAATGATAGTTTCTTTTATTCAACAATTGTTTATATTTATGTTTATTCGTCCCAACTGTGCATCAATGCTATTATTATGCGGTTTTTCCTATTCTGCTCAAACTTCAAAATTCATAACCCATTTAACCTAAAAATATTTTTTTTAATCCTCAAAGTTTGAAATCATTTTAATCATTATTAAGTCTGTTTTTGAATTTTCGAAATTAAAACTATTTGTGACAGATTTTTTAGGAAAAAATTCTGCCTTTCATTCAATGATAAAAATTGAATATTCAATAAGTTCAGAAAAATGAATTGATTGTAATTTTTTAAAAATTGAAGAAAAATAGATTTTTATTGATTTAATTAAAATGAAAAAATTCACGTGTATTCAAAAACTTTCTGTTTGTATAATTCAATACGATTTCAAATTCAAATTGTTTTTTAATTCGAGAATTCTGAATAAAATCAAGTTAAACTATAAATCATATGAAATTGTATGGAAACTAATGAAAAATTTTTAAAAATTCGATTTTCATTCGGCATTACGGGTGAGAAATACCTGTCTATTGAGTAAATTATTCTATTCTCAAACTCATCCTCTTTGATGTGCGAATTTGTTATTATTATTTCATGAGAAGAATAAACAGAGAAGAGAAATTTTTTACAGCTTTTCAAAACAGGGGAATATTTCACGTCTTTAAATAACATCATCTCTAACTCAAAAGCATAAAACTTTTTATCTTCTCTTACACAACATTTTCATTTTACAAGTTTATAAATATTTAAAATTCAATGCCATAGGATTTCAAGTTCAATAACCAGTCGACTGATTGACCTCAACATTGAATTTTAAATATAAGACACAAATAAAAATGAAAAGAAAACTTAATTCAATGTCATGTTAGGTAAAAATAAATAGCGTTTTAAAATTAACTTCACATTTAAAATCTTCTTTTTCTATTCTCAATAGCTTTTCATATTATTTATTATTATTCTCTGTCATATCTCTCATTCAATTCCTTTTATAATTACACTCATTGAGAATTTCATTCAAAATACTTTCACTCCTTTTATTAGTTTCGCTATCATTTTGTTTCTTTTGTTAAAAATTATATTCATAACAAACTAAAAGCTTATTTATAATGATTGCCGATTGAGTGTGAATAAGAACAATAGCCTAACAATCGGAACATTTTCTCAACTTATAAAGATCTTTCTCTTAATCTTTTTGAATCTAAACTTCAGACACAGTCTATAAACGATAATAGGGTTCAAGAATTAAGAAAATTAAGCAAAAAAATTTACTGCTTTAGGATGTTATAAATCCTTTTGAATCATAATTTTGATATAAAAATTTTCTTTTTATAAATACATTATTTTTTTCTTTATTGCTTTTAGTCATGAAATTTTGGAAAAGTTTATAATTCACTAAAACTTTTTTATATTTGACATTTAAAGTCATGAAACTTAAGATAATATCCATTAATTTTATAAATCTTTTAACAAAACTGCTTATTAACCTATGAGACCAATAATCAAACTTTATTTCTAATCTCATTAATGTCTGAATTTTTTCCTTTATGCAAAAACACTTTAAAATTATCTAAAAATACCATAAAATCCTTATCAAAGATCTCAAATACTTGAGTTAATTTGAATGCAATAACGCGGAAAAAAGTTGCTTAAGCTTAAGAAAATACACATTAACTCATATTTATTCCGCATCTCAAAAGTATTACAAATTAGACAAAACTGTTTTCCTTTTTAAGTGGCGCTTTGTTTTTCAGCGCATTTTTCTCCTATCGTTTAAAAACCACAGACTTATCATTAACTTTGATCTGTTTTTAAGAAACGAAGTCAGAAAAGCCTCTCATATGATGTGTTGATATTATCTTAAGTAGACAGCAATGACTGTATTGTTGAGAAAACTGTTTTTTCTTGACTTCGAATCAACCACTGAGAGAGCAATAACTAAACTGATTGAAAAAAAATACTTAAAAGAGAGTCCGCATCTCCTCTACTATTGAAATATTTTATTTGTCTCTTAATGTGTTCACTCTTTTAGAGTTAATTTTAAAGCATTGGTAAAAGAATGATTGCCTAAAGCTATAGATCTATTGAAATCCTAACTTTAATTAATGGGATGTATTTTCTGTGGGCTGCGAACAAATCAATAACCCATCTGAACAGCAAAATGAATTAAGAATGATATGAGTCAAAAATGAAAGGCAGAGAATTTTTTTCATTCTCATTATAGATCAGTGTTAAGCAGTCTTAAGCATCAAATGCTTTGATTAGGCATTAAAGAGAAAGCTTTTTCTAACCTATCTTTTGATGAGGGAAAAAAATATAATTTCCTTTTTTGATCTGCACATAAATTCTTCTCATAAATAATAATTGAAAGTCAATCAAAAGTCAGGAGAAAATATTTCTTGTCTCTTAAGCAATAAAAGCGTATCATAAGTTCGAGGCGTTTCTCAACTCAAATGGTTTTATGAAATAGTTTTTTCAGATAATATCCTAAACTTTTTCTCAATTATTAAGCCATAATTTGATAGCAAAATTACTTTTTCAATTTTTTCTGTTGATGTGTTATATATTTTAGCATAAAATCAATTTTTAATAAGATGGGGAGAAAAAATAGCTCAACTATAGCTCAAAACTTTTTCTGACTTTCAATCACAGTTTCTGCCACTGAATCAAGCGTTTAACCACTTTTAACGCCCATTATTTTCTCTCATTTATCTATATTTATATCATATTGAATGCAAAGATATTTGAGATCAGTTTTGATCGTCTTTAGGGCCAGTCTTTAGTTGGTTATCAACAATAATATGTCTTATAATAAAGATTTTTCTACTGATATAATGACTTATAAACATATTGAACTTTTTACTATATAAGGATATGTTATAATAAAAGTTTAATTTATTTCTCAATAATTTATGATTTTTTACTGTAAACTAAATCGATATTTAATTGAGTTATTCGTATCTCTGATAAATCAATAGATTTTGTTATTAATTATATGTATTAAAAATTGAGTTAATCGTTATTAAATTGTTTGAGATAAGGATATATTTTTAGGAATCATTTTCTTTTCATCACAACTATTGAATTATAATGATATTAAGTTCGATTTCAGGTGATTTTATAAACTTTCTAATGATATAAAACTGATTGAAGTTTTTTAAGATTCCATTTAAAATAAAGAATAATGAATAAAATATTAGATGAAGTGTTGAAATAATTATTCAGATATTTTTTCAAAATTAGGAGAAATCGATTTCACTCTTGGAAGTACTTTTTCATTATTTATATATGCTTTGAAAATATACTCAATAAATGTTCAAAAGTTATCATTGAATAGTTGGTAAAAATCATTACTTCTCGAACATAATGTAAAAGTAAAAAATTTCAATTATTCTTGAGTTTGTTTATCAGTGATTAAGTTTATAAATAAGAATAATTATAGCAGTTATAGAAATATTTAGCTTAAACTTTATAATTATGTTGAATAACAAAAAAGCATTAAATCATTTTTCACAATTAAATACAAAATTGATTTCTATTTAAATAGATTCTATTTCCTAAAAATAATTATTTTGACCTGATTTTTTGCAGATCTCATGAAAGTTATAGAAATAATTACAAATAATAGCTCTTTTGATATAAATTCCTGTAAAATATAACTTAATTCATGACATTGTCAAGTGATTTATTAAACAAATATTTCCTTCAGAAAAAACTTGGCATATATTTTATTGTATTTAACAATAATTTTTTGCATATTTTTCTCATCAAAACTTTTATCACTATAATACATACCATACTATTGTTGATAAAAAATTATTTTACACTTGATTTATCGCTATTTTCCTCGAATAAAAAAATTCTTCCTATAAATGGTTGATAATTGTATAATAACTTATAATTTTTAACCTCTAATTAAGTAAATATTTCCTTCCATTTCGTGTTTTTGTATTTAATTCACTCATATATTGAGAAATCAAAAAACTTTTGAATTACTTTCGAATCAATTGTTCCCTAAAATCACGAATCCTTTAATTAATCAAAATTTCTGAGAAATAATTAAAAAATTAGTCGAAGAATAAGTTTTTGCCCTAAATTTTAACCTCAAATTATATTTTGAAGAAAAATTACTTCGAAATATTTTCAGAGCAATAAATAATTGCAAATATTTTTGCACACATTTTCAATAAATGATTCGTATATTTATGAAGTCATTAAAAATGATAAGAACTCAACAGAAGATTATTTTCGAGAAATAACTACACGTTTTTTTCAAGCGATAATTTTTTATGTCTTTATTATTTTCAATTAAATTTTTAAGCGATCCATCGATGAGATAATGAATCAGACTTTTAAAAACTTGCTTTAAAACAGTCTTAACTGTTGAGAAACTTCACATCTATTTATTACATAACCAGAAAGTAGAGTAAAATTTGGTTTTGGGTTTCTATACTTGTGAACACTTTATAATAATAGGATTTATTGTGAATAAAATTTTGTCTTTAATAATACCTCTATGTATAGTATTTTTCAAACTATAAGCCCTGTAATCATATTTGAATGGTTTGAATGACACCTTTTTTCATACCTTGATCTCTATTTTTTAGGGTTAAGGATCAGATCCTATTCATCAATGTTCTGTTTGATAACAATTCTGTTTTCACTCAATACAAGTATTTCATAACATTGTGTTTTTATAGATCATAAATCATCCCATTATACAGAAAAGTGTAAAAGAAATGCAATAAAAAAAAATTTAAAGCTCAATAAATATTCACAAAGTTTAGCGAAACTCTTGAAAACTTTTAAATCTTAATTACTATTGAAATTCCCATTCTTTCAAATATTTTATTAAGTTTTTGAACTCCGATTAAAAATTGAAATTCAAAAAATTTCTGAAAATACCTATAGATATATCATTTTAATGCCAAACCCTTTCGCTAATTATTTTTAGCATAATTTAATGACATTTTTTATCGAATCCGACGCTTGTCTAAAATTAATAAAAATTTATTTTTCACGGCTTTCTTCAAAAGTTTCAGTGGAAATAATTGGCAAAAAGTCATTAATTATATTTTCCTTCATTATTACTGATATCGGTATCGCATGATAACTATCTTTAATTCAATACTAAACTCGAGTTTATATAAAACTTTCCAAAGATATAGAGAGAAAATCTTTTCAGTTGACCTCATCTTCAAATAGCTATCAAAGACTTACTTTCCTATAAATAACTCATAGAAAAACATTCTACCAATTCTTTCTCCTATTTTTTAATCACGAAAAGTGATACTCATTATTGATTCTGTCGTTTCTTAAACTCAATACTATAGCAATCTGCTTATTAGAGAATTTTTTCTCCTCTTTCATGCACTAAATTTACAATTTATTTCGTTTAACGCTATTCAAGACTAATAAATTTAATTTAATTTCTCGACCGAAAAGTGGAATTCAATTATAAATTTACAAAAAAAAATATTCAGTGAAGGGGAAAAAATTCACTTAAAAAATAAAATAGAGAATTAACAGATACTGAAAGGCATGTCTAATAAGTTTGTGTTCAACTTTTCTTTATTTTCTTTGTATCCGAAAAATATTCTCAAGCGATAAGAGTTTGGAAAACAACACGGTTTCCACGTTTTGATCATTGGAATCGCGTTTTAGTATCTCTTACTTTAATTCTGAGACGTGATTAGATTTGTCAAACATTGCATGAGATGAGAAAAACTGTCTTAAGCTGAATGTGTACTAAATTTATCACTAAATAGGGGATAGTTTTTCAATCGCATGAAAAGCCTTTAAGACTTTAATTGTGTTACGAATGATACGCGAGTTTACTATTGATTAACTTTTCATTATATTTCTTAATCGTTTTCTAGCGTTTTATCTCAAACTTCATACTGTTTAATGATTTTCTATCGGATTATTAATACATGACTTAATTATATAACTATTGGAAAAATTGTTGATCTTTTCTATGGACTAGATTTTCAAAAATATATTTATAAAAACGATACTTTATTTAATTTTATGTCTGAAATATTCTTGAGTTCGAAACTTTTAATTACGAAAATAACATGAATTTAACCCCAAAATTAACTAAATTTATTGATAAGTCATTTATCAGAATTAAGTTCAAACTCGAAAATAGATTCAAAATCAGTTCAATAATCAATTTCTGTAAAAATCTGGTTAAAAATCACGAAATTCATTTATAGCCTTTATATTTAATTTATAGCCTTTTTCACCGTAAACAAGATTTTAATATAATTAAGTAAAAACACATGCCTTTTGCCATAAATTGTGTCCTAAAAAAATTAAAAGTTATTTACTTTATAGCTAAAAGCCCTTCAACAAAACGGCAGGTGTTTTAAGCCTAAGTCTTGTATATCATCTAAATTTTAATGATTTTCTTCACTTAACTAAATATCTTTAGCTTAAGGCAAAACACATTTGCAGTCAATTATCAATTATCTAAAGCTTGAGAAAAATAAGCATTTTATGAATGTATTGTACTTTTGAGACTAATAAACATTATTCTCCCCTCACTTTCATATTCAAAGCTTTTCTACATTAAACTAATTGTTAATTTTTCTCATTACAAGATATTAGCATTTGTTAAAAGACCACTTTCTAGTTAATAATCTTATCACTTCATTAAGGGGTCGGAACTTGTATTAGAGCTAAGAAAAAATGCCCAAAAACTTTTCAACTGTACTAATAAAGTACACCTGTATTCAAATTCAAGTTTTTCGTCAGTGAATAACAAAATACTCTTAAAAACCACTATTTTCTATCTGTTAACGACTCCCTACCGGTCTTTTCCTGCTTTTAAAGCTCATTCTTGTTGTTCAGTTTTCAGCTTCTCTATGGTATCAAAAGCTTGTTTAGGAAATGGTCTTCAGAGAAAACATTTTTTTTCATACGCATTATTTAATAGAAAACATACACTAATGCATGTCTAGTAGTCTTTTGAAAAATACATATTCTTATCAGTGGTTTTCATTATCACGACTAGACATGAAATAGTGAACTGAACTGCCGGATGGGTTAACGGATAGGATTTTTTCCGGGAATATATGAATACCTTTTTGGATAATTCTTTGATATTAAGGTTATAGAACTTTATACTTTTGTCGAAAGCTTTTTCTGAAAAAGACTTACTGTGTTTGGAAAATATTATGCAATGAAAGTTCAATAGATTAAAATAAAATTCGATAAATAATTCATAGAAATCCAAAATTCAACAGTTAGTAAGACTTTAAACAAAGCTTTTATTTTCATGAAAACAAAGTCTTCTGACATCAAATATTCATGAAATTCAATACAAAATAATTTTTTATCAGCAAATGTTTTATTAAATATTTATATCGAATGCAATAATCTTTATATTTTTGTTTTAGGGCTTATTCATAGGATTTGAGTCAAAACAAAACCTATTTCAAAAAATAAAATACTCTTTAAATTCAAACTTAAAATTCATCTCTATTTTAGTCAACGGGTAGACAAAGAAAAGCCGACAAAAAGACAATCTGTTCATAGGTTTACATCATTTCAACAGTAAAGAGAAGAGCAGAATAAATATATCTTTACTATTCTTTACAGTTGTAAATGTGTTCGCATTTGCTTTTCATTTTCAATACTCCCCAAAAGCACTTCTCTTAACACTAACAGAAAGATAAATACAGAGAAGTTCTCAAAAAATATAGAAAAGGGCGACAAAAGTATGTGTGCACTAAAACCCAGTCCTCTAATACTGTATTTTGTATTACAAACATGTAATACATGACAGATTTTTTCTCTATAACTTTTTCGTGTAACTTTTCTACTATACCTTTTTTGTGTTACTTTTTTTATCTATATCTCACTCTCACTGCCAGTACTTTCACTGTTTAATAATTTCACGCTAAGCGTCAATGGGGGCGGATTTGAATCATTTGTTTTACATCGGGTGTGCCCGAAGACCACTTTAAATGTGTGCCCTTTTGTGTTTTGTGGTATCATTTATTCTTTTTTTCAGCCACAGCTTTTTCAATACAGTATAATTCTGTTTATAGTATACACTCTTTTGGAATAATTATATCGATTTTTAAGAATGTCCAGAATGTTAATGCTCTGCAAAAGTTATAATGAATCTTATTGAATAAAATTAGATTTTTTTCAATCTTATTTTCAGGTTTCAATGTCAGTAAATAACCTTCAAATTTCATTTATGATATAATTTATGTGGATTTGTACTTTTGATATTTAGAAATTTTATGACACGAATGATTTTAATGTTGAATTACTTAATATTTATGTGAATGGAAATAATTTTTCCGTTTTCTGATCATTTTATTGGGTTTCATATATTTGCGAATTATTTCCACGAATTATCTGTTCATATAGTTTTGCGCTTAAATTCAGGAATATCTTGATTAGGAATAATTTTGAAGTTTTAGTCTTTGCATTTTCTCATTGGAAAACTTATTAAATATTTTTTAGAATTTTTTTGCTCTAAAAAGCATTCAAGAACTTGAAAATAATTGTTATCATAATTGTATTGTCTATTATATAACTTGTTTCAGTAATTATTTCAATCAAAACATTTCATTCATTTATGTTTACCTTAAATAAATATTTACTGAAAAAATATTATCTGAATATAAAAATCATTGAAAGCATAGGTATTGAGAAAGAAAGAAAAAATTATATGTATTTTGTGTTTTCAAGTGTTTGCTTAGCATTTACTGTACTAATAATAATCTCCACCTTTTTTGAATCTACTCTCGAGAGTAATAAACGTTTTCATATTATATAATTTGTTCAGCACTCATACAAAGCTAATAAACAGTTTTACCTCGACTTATATGCAATCATTTTTTCATTTAATCTCTCGAACACTACTTTGAAATAACTTCCGTTTCTAGAAAATTGAGTTTGACTTCAATTTTTTCCATTTCAAATATCTATTAATAGTAATAATATTTTCTATTCTGTACAGATATTATATGTTTGAGTTCTGTATAATTTTTTTACTCATGAATATTCAGAACAAACATTTGTCAAAATATCTTTTAAATGATTTATCAAAAATCAAATGCTTTATCAATGAATTATTCAAAGATTGATAAACTGTAAATGAATAAATATAATCAAATATCACTTTTATAAGATACTTTTTGTTAAGCATTTTTGGAAACTACCCTAATGATGGTTTAATTTTTGAAATTTTAGGAAAATCGCCAAGCTCTCTATTTAAATGTTTGAAATTCCCTAATATTTTTGAAAATATATTTTTCTCGTTTTTTTTAAATCAATGTTATTTTTATACTTTAATTCATATTTCTATTCAAATATTAACAAACTGTA
The DNA here is from genome assembly GCA_034694065.1 of Camisia spinifer. Classification (NCBI taxonomy): domain Eukaryota; kingdom Metazoa; phylum Arthropoda; class Arachnida; order Sarcoptiformes; family Camisiidae; genus Camisia; species Camisia spinifer. The sequence continues at coordinate 18,536 of JAQFXV010000284.1, forward strand.
AATAATTCAATTAAGGGAGTTATAAGTTTTATCTAGCTTTTATTCATAAATATGATTGGCGATTATAAGCAGTAAGATTTTTGAATATATTCTGAAAAACATAAATTTTTTTAATTAGAAATAAGAGTTTTTTAAAATTTTTATCCCAATGAATTTTTTCTCAATCATGTTTTCCGTTTGAATTTATTCGATTTTTGAGTTATCTTAATTTTCAATTCAAACACTAGAAACTGTAGTATTTTTACAAAAATAAAGTATCACTTCTATCTAACTCCTATTTATAATGGGTTCGAAACACTATGAAACATATTTTTATAGATATTAAGTGATCATTCTTTATTAGAATTTCACCAATTTTTAAAATTTGAGTTCTTTTTGTTAGTTTTTTCTTCGTTCAAATATAATTTCTTAAGTTTAGTTTTAGAGAAAAATCTTATTTTCGTAAAAAATTATCGAAACTATCATTTGTTCACATAATCAACTCTGCCTTGACTTACAGCTCACTTCAAAATATATATCTTAAGTACAAAATCAAATCGAGTTATACTGTTCTCAATAATGATTCAATTTCTATCGATTCTAATTTTCTTCTTTTATTTTTATGTTTTATTCAAATACAAACAAGCTGTAAATGTTTTAACACAATAAACTATAACTTTTATCTAACTTCCATTCATTAATATTATTGGAAAAAAACCAAAAAAAATTATTTTTGAACTTTCATCGAAAATACCTAAACTCTCAATCTTTAATTTTAAAGATTTAGTAAAATTTTCGGTTATATAATGTTTTTGTAATAATTTTTTGCATTCAAATCTAATATATTTTTATATTTTTTCAAATACTAACAAACTGTAATTGTTCCAAAAAATAAAGTACCACTTTATATAACTTTCATTCATAATAAAATTTGGTTTCAAGAATTAATTCTTATATTTTATGCTATTTGAGAATTCATTCTTCAACAAATATCAAATTTTGTGAATCTCAATACTACTCAAGATCACAATTGCTAGAAAACTAGAATTCAAACCCAATTACAAAAATTTATTATTATGGAGGAATCTAAAAGTTTCAAAAACTCCAATCAAAAGTATCATTGATTGAAATAATAAACTCTAACTCTAATTAGAGCTCACTTTTAAACATGAATTCTTAAGTTAAAAGTAAGTTATAATACTAAATATGCATTTCTTTCTCAATAATGATTTAGATTCTAAATTTATTATTTTATTTTAATGTTTTATTCAAATATTAACAAACTGTAAGTATTTTAATAACAAAAATGAATTCCATGTAACTCCTATTCAAAAGTAATAATACCAAACATTTGGCCAAAATAATTATTTTGCAAAACATTGATTCGATTATAAATTTTCATTCAGAACCTAACGAACTGTAAATGTAAAATATTATAAATTCTAACTTTCTTTAAACTTCTAATCATAAATATTATTGGAAAACAACGTGCAAATTGTTTTTAACAAACTATCAATATTTTTGAATCATTTAAGTCAAAGGACCAAACTTTTCATCTGAAAATTGATAGAATTTGATATAATTTTCAATTATAGTATGGTTTTCTTGATAATGTTTTACGTCTAAACCGATGCCTTTTCTTGTTTGATTCAAATACTAACAAACTGTAAATAATTTATGAATATAAAGTATCATTTTCATATAATTTCATATGTTAAATATTATTGGGCACCAAGTCCTTGGAAGGACTTTTTCCTGAAACATCAATGCAAACTTGACAATATTTTTAATTCTGCAAATTTTTGTGTTGTTATTTTCATTTTTCATTCAAATAATGAAATAATTTAAATGTTTTTCATATAAATTGATCCACTTTAGTTTCCTTAATTTTTAAGTAACTTCTCGAACCTTCGACACAAGAATTTTTTATGAAAAAAGATTGAAATAATTTGTTTAGTTTCATAAATAGCGGATATCTTATTATTATGTTTGAAGATGTCATTTAAATATATTTCTATAATTGATTATTTTTATTAAATAAAAAATTTATAATTGATTCTCAATTGCTTTTTGGAAAATGATTGTTTTTCAATTGAAAAATTAATCGGTTAAAAAGTTTCAAAAACTAAATTTTTTAAGCCATAATTTCTTAATTTACTAAAAAGTTGTTTAAATTTAATTTTAAATACTTTTTCTAATCTATAGTATGGAATGGTTGAGAATTTAATTTGAGAGACAATATTCATATCACCTTAAAAAACTCATATTTCATACGATAGAAACATTTTTAATAAACTGTAAAGTAAATGTTTCAATGAATAACTTTCTCATCACAACTTCAATTCTCTGTATTCTGGATCATTTAATAACACAAAATATTATTTTTGAGATTCAATAAATATGTGAAAATGTAATTTCAAAATAATATTTATTTCACAAATAAAATACTTTAATAGTCTTTCTGTGTTTTTGATTTCTTCGAACTTTTCATTCTTGTTAAATACTTATTGAAAAAATAATATAAAGAACTATTTTATCCATAAAAACAAATATTTTGTATTTTCATATAATTTAATGATTATATGACTAGAATTTTTGAAATCCTTAAACTTGAAATTCCGAATGACTGATTCTCAATTGAGAAAATAAATATTTTTTCAAATTTGATAATTAAATACCAAACACTCTAACATAAGATATAATTAACTATTCATAACATCAATTAAACAAATAAACCCTATCTTTCAAAAAACACGGAAAAAATCATTCAAATTATAAGCTTCTCAATCAGCTAGAAATCAAAACTACCAAAAACAGGAGTAAAAAATCAAACGGAAAAAAATCTCAAACAATCAATAATACAAAATACAGATCAAAGATAGAAAAATATATTCCTTATCAATGTCTCACTTGTCAAGCGATATATTATTAACATTTTAACCTATAAACTAATGCCTAAAATATAACAAAAAAGTTAGCTCTGTTCCCTTTCATAAACACATTGAACAACCTGTACGTCATGTATACCTATCATCACCAATCAGTACCGACTCCTAAAAGTTCCGACTCTACAGTTCTCACGTCAACACATATATAAAGGGGAAATGAATGGATATGAATAGGAGAGAAATATATATTTTGTTATCTCACACAATAAAAATATATGGTATACTTCCCAATAGCCTATTCTAAAGGCATTCTAATATATATCTAACCTAATGAATAGCTGCCAATGTTTTCTCTTCTTCAATAGGCAGTAAAGCCCCCTTCAGGCCCTTTTTATATGATAATAGCCTGTATAGTTGTGTTGCAAAACTGTGTGACGCGAATCACTTGTCAAACTTTGAACAGGTGATGAACAAGCTTTTGAATTAATAAAATATTCGATTATTAATTACTTAATCATAACCTAATGGGATATATTTATCATTTTAATTATTTCATAATTTTTAATCAAAATTTACTATTTATTCTAAATACTAATGAATTCTTAATGAGTCGAATTTCAAAAATAATGAATAGCCAAAAAATATCATAAACTTATTATCTAACCATCCATTAGATATTAGAGAACATTTATGCATAAACACTTATTCTCAGATATTTCTACCTTACAGTTTGTGTTATTTTAAACTTGAATGAAAATGTTTCTCAAATAGTATTTCTAATTCATTCATTATGAAAAAGGATATCTTTGTAGAAAAATTCATTATTTTAACTTTCGAACCAAATCTATTAAACAAATGTATGATTTGAGGCATATTAAACACGACACATATCATCAGTCGTTTGTTGAATCAGTCATTTGAGATCAATTTATATCATATCTAATAAATATTTTTGTCACTCAAGCTATACTATTAGAAGCGATCAGTGATACCAGACCTCAAAAAGTTTGCAAAACAGTGCTCTAATGCATTAGTCCTCTCATTTCGGCATAAATTTTATTACATTATTTGAGAACTACCACCAGTTCTGTACTCTCAGTCCCAGAGAGACCTTCATAGCCCTCATGTCGACATTCAGTGATGCAAATCCAATGGGTTTACAAAAGCCAGCATTGAATTACTGGTCGGGTTTCTCATTGAATTTTGCTCTGAAAATCAGACATTACAATACACTTTACACTCGCAGATGGTTTGGAAACTATGCCCTCAAAGTTTGCCTGAAACTTATCGTGTTTTAAAAGTTTTTTTTTCTGCTTTTAGGATAGTTTAGTGGCTTCTGCTGTAAATTTAGTGCAGGAAAAGTGGGTAATAATTCTCTTCTTCGTCTTCTTCTTTTTTCATGCATGAAATCTTTATAGCTTTGAGGAAAAAGTTATTTTTTTCTTTTCTTCACATAATTTGAATTTGACTTTGAGTTTCAATTTTTGTTTAAATCAAGTTTAGCTTCAATTTAACGTCTGTTGAATATAATGTTGAGATATATTCGCTTATTATTAGATTTCAATAGGAGGGGGTTTTAGAAGAATTTTTTGAAATAAAAATTTGAAGCTTTGACAAACAAAAAGTGAGCTCTGATTAAATCCTGTTTTTATCGTTTAAAGTTTTTTGACTGATTGTAATATCAAAAATGTTTTATTGAATTTTTATAAACAAGATTAAAAAACATGAATTTCTATTTAATGAAGAACGGAATTTATTTTATGCATAATTAAGACTAAGGCTATACCTCTTTCTCACATTCTTCGGAACTTTTAATAGAGTTTAAGTCAATATTAATATTTGAAAACAATTTTACGCCCAATAATGTAATTGGAATTCAATCAAAAGCTTTAGTGGACCTTAGATTGCATTGAAAGAGATCTTATGAATAAAATATTTACTTTATTTCATGATTGATAGAAAGTTTTGAAAATTGAATTTATTCGTAATTTAGAAGCGATTGAAAACTAAATTTTTAGGCTAAGGCTATACTGACTTATATTTGTTGAGAAAATACACACCCTTTTTATTTAATCATTATTATTGAGATTTAGAAAGAGTTTTTAGAAAAGAAAATATTTTACTGACAAATAAAATAATATTTTTTCAGCGAAACAATTGTCTAGACTTTGAAACTTCACTCAATCTAATAATCGATAAGAATATTTTATATCATAAAAAGCTCAAAAACTTTAATAAAAGATTTTCAAGATATAGAGTAGAGAAAGAACTTGAGGATATTATTAACTTATTTTGTATATAATTTCATAAATTGAATTTATTTTTAACCTTAAGGTATCGCAAAAATCTTAAGCCATAACTAATCTCAAGGGAAAGAAAGTTTATTTTTTCAGAAAGACATTAATTTCAATATTCAGCTACTGTTCAAAGAAGAGAAAAAATAATTTATTTCTATTTCTTATCAAAAGGTATATTATTATTATATAAACACTTTCAAGACATCAAAATTGAAGGAAAATTTCATAATATATATCAAAATGTTTGTATGTTTATAATGATAGGTAAAAAACTACTGAGGGATAGAAACCCAGTTCCAGTTGTTCTGTAACCGAATTTCTAGAGTAGTCGGCAGTCAAGGCGTGTCTGTTCGGGAGCCGAAACTCATTATAGCCTCAGGTCTTATCCAAACTACTGCTCCAGTAGTTAAAAATTGCTTTTAATGTAGACTAGAGTCTGATTATTGCTCTGATAGTAAGTGTGTATTAGAATAACCTTTTTTGTAAACCACGAAAACCTTTACTCGTAAATAACTTTTAACTTTCTCTCTATTTTCTGCTCTTAAAATACTTGAACTTTTTTGTTTAGGCTCTGATATGAAAAAGTTTTTAGCTTTAAATCACTGCTCAATAGGATGTTTAGGGGAGTGAAAGATAAAATTAACGCGATTTTAAGCAAAACCACTGCTAGACTAATGAGAAGTTTAAGAGTAAAAAATAAGTTACGCTTTTGAAGAGCATTCTGAAAAACTAATTGAACTATCAATTAATTTAAATCACGATTTCTTTTGAAATTTTCGATTACAAAGAAGCTAAAAAAGTGTTTTTCTCTTAAGTTTTAATAGAAATTGAATTCAAATTTAATGTTAAACTTTGTTTAAACAACTTTTGAAACCCATTATTTGATTTATGCTTCCCTTAAAAAGTTTATTGAGCATTAAATTATAGTTAGAATATATTTTTGAAGTCATATACTATTTAACTTCCATTATATAATGGCGCCAAAAAAGTTGGTATTCGCGTGAGAATACATATAATGATTATGTAGTTATGTTTTGTTGAGCCAACTATTATAATGATTATGATCAAGTAGTAGTAGTGGTTTTCGGGCTATTTTATTGACCAAATTCGGTGTTTAAGTCGAATATTTTTAACATAACAAAATTTTGAGACCAAGAATTACATCCGTATATGTTTTTCAGAATTAAGATCAAAACCAGATTGATATAAATCTAATTTTTCAAATAAAATTACGAAACTGAAAATTATTGATACCTTAGTCTAATATTTGATCATGAATTCATAGAATTGTATTTCGTTTATTTTATTCTCATATTTCTGAATATAAATCAATATTCGCTTAAACATGTTTTACACCTTCTTCTGAATAGATTTCACTAATTATATTCCTATTGAATTGCATTCCTATTAAGGTCTACTTGTTATAAATATCAGAATAATTAAATTCCGATTATTGTTATAATCATTATGATTATGAACTTCAGGGAAATCAGAATTTTTGATGCCGTCTAAAAATATTTGTATTCAATAAAGAGTACTTTCGATAATAGACTCTAATATTTTCAGACACTGTTTCCAATAAAAAATAAACTTAAGGGCAGTTCCAGTTTTATTCATCTATTTAATACATTAGCCACAAGTTAAACGCATGACCTCTCAAGCATTCAGAACATGATGAAAAAATACTCACTTATTATGCGTTTTACTCATAGTTTTCTCTCATACGTTATATATTTTATTTCATTTTTCATGTAATGCTCTCTAATTTTATTCTATTAAGTACTGTATAGTCAGTTCTCTCGTGTGTTTTTTACATTATTTATTATAATTTTCATTATGATTATCATTATTTTGATGCTGAACTCTAATGATAAGGGTTTTTATGCGAATGATATTTAGCCTGTAATCACATTCTGATGCTCTTTTGTTTTATGATCTACTTATGCAGTAAAACCTGGTTATAGATAATTATAAAACTTCTCAATACAATAAAAGAAATTTTAAGCTATTGTTCAGACTATTACTTAATTTAACATAAATATGAAAAAGACAATCGAAAACAAGTAGAATTTTTTTAAGGCTCTTCTTATTTGAAAACAAATATCTATTGAATTGAACTTTGAATGCAAATGAATTTGAAGGAAAAATACTTGACTTTAATCTAGAATTTGAGTAATCTTTGTAAAAAAAATTTTGCACTTGAGAATAGTTTACAATGTGATGAAAAAGTTAAATGCCTTTGTTTTTTAATTCAAAAAGAGCTGATTTGAGTGCTATTTGACTCGATTCTTATGGTATATCTCAATAAGCATTTTCTTCCGTGTCGTGATTTTTCGCTCGATTGTCTTCGAGTTGGCGGCTCTTTATTTGCGGAACTAATACTGTTTTCCTATTCAAATGAATAGTAATCACTCTTTTCTCTGCTCTATTGTTTTCTTATTCTTATGCAAATCGCTTCCAGCCATGAATGATATCTTCAAATGTTATCTTAATTATTGTATTTCTTAATTAAACTACTTTTTTGATAAAATTTACTGTAGTTTTTGTGTTATGTTATCTCGTTTTTCTATTCATGATTTAAATAGGTTTTCACCAATTGTTTGATCAAAATTTTTGATAAAATTAATTCTTTGGATGATTTTCAATGAGGAAAAATTTACATAACTTTATGTAACAATGAATTTAATCTATCATTCATTCAAAATCAAGGATTTGAATAATCAAAAGTTCAAGTTTTCAGTCATGTTATGATATTTTTATTATGCAGATAATGATTATGATCTTTTCCTATTCATTACCTAAGCTTTCAATTTATATCTTTAAATAACTTCAAATGGAAGCAAATATTTGCATAATTAAGTCAATAGTTCACTAAATGATTATCATTTGAATCTATAAATAAATTAAAAATTTCTTGATTTAAAAAAATTATTCCCTAATCTGAACTTGAAATTGAAACAAAATTTTGAAAAAGTTCATCTTCATTAAGCATTTTTAAACATTTTTCATAAAGGTTTTATCTGTATTTTGAGCAATAAGTTGAGAAATAGATAGTTTAATAGTTAGAACTTTTATTTAGCATTCTTATCAACTATTTCTTTTTGAACAAAACGTTCTCATACTTCATGTCTGTCAATAAAAAAAAATTTTTAAGACAGAATTCATTTCCATTGCATTAAAAATCATTCAAAACTACAGTTTATTTTTTGACTACTTTT
>JAQFXV010000285.1:0-26767 GCA_034694065.1 Camisia spinifer
AAACCATGATATAAGTTTGACTTTAATAGTCATTCAAACAAAAATTATTTTGAAAGCAAATAAACTTATAATCAGATCTTTTAAAACTTTCATTCATTACATGCTAATATGCAACTTACTGTACATCCAGAAATTTTGATTTGCTTGTAACACGTTTTAGCTAGCATTGTGAAGTTCTCAGTTTATAATTAATTTTTGGCTTTGAATTTCAAAATAAAAACGGTTTAATTTTATTTATGATAGTTTTTGCTCCAGGGTAGGTGAGAGGTGTTTCTGAACACCCTGTACAACTTATGCTGTTCTGAAGGTCTTTTCGGTGCAATTCTTGATTTCTGACAAATGCTCAATTGTTTAATGATATCGTCTATCTCTCAAATCTTACACATTTTGTATATTTCACAACTAAAACGTTATATAAATAAACTGACGCATAATATTGTTTTGAATTGATTTGACGTCTTCATCAAATTAAGAAACATCTTATTTTCAAGTTTATAACAATTGTTCGAAGTTTTCACGTGATTTAAACTTTTGCTCCTCATAAACATTAAAATTATTAACACATTAAGAATAAATGCTTCCTTAAAAAGAATTTGAAACATTTCAAATCAACAACTTTGTTATTTCAAGAAATGAATGAAGATGTTTTCATTGACTTGGCAATAGTGGAATAAAACATAAAAGCATTTTATAATTAAGTTTAAATTTCGCAATTAATTCCTCTATTTATTGTAATGATGGACAGGCTCGAGCATATTGGCGCCCGGTATCGAGCCTAAGCCCTGAGCGTAAGAATTTCCTCGAGCACGAATCCATGAGCGTAAAAATCAAATACAAAGCAGTTTATATGTTATGATCAGTGTTTTAATCAAATAAAATTGCAACAAATTAGTAAATAACCTAAAATTAAAGTCAATTAATTATAGTACTAGTATAAAAATCCTAAGACGTCTTTGAAAGGATGATAAATAATAATAACATTAATCATACCTCAAATTCTTCAATTAAATGAATTTAAATAAATATAATTATTGTTCATTGCATTTCGTTTATGCTCTTATTTGAGAGTCAAATAATTACAAAGTATATATGAATGTTATGCTTATACTAATGGTAATAAATTAATTATCATTGTGAATCACATAATTTTTTCAAGGCATTGAGTTTATTATGAAATTGACATAATTTTATTGTAAAATTGTATTTATGCATAAGTTTAAAAGATTTCCGTCTCATGGTTAAGAACTCCATTGCTGAGAAATAATAGATTTTCAATGTTTTGTAAAAAGAGGAGTAATGAATATTTTTATATAAACGGTAAGTCATATATTGTTGAGAGATTGTCGTTTTTATGCAATTTGGCTCTTAATTTACTTGAGTGTTTCAATGCTTAGGCACCGATTTTTCCTGATTTCATTCATAACATCTATTCACATATGTTATAAAGCAATTTTTGAAAACTTAGACAGTATTTTAATAGACTTATATAATATGTACTGAAGAGTTATTCTGAAGTGAATTAAACACAATTCATCTAACTTAATATCTTCTTCAATATTATTATGAAACTGAAATGACAACCTTTACTGTTAAAATTAAAAATTGAAAAAATCCTTAATTTTTCCGTAAAATCCGAACGTTTACTTTGGTTTTGATCTTCAACAAAATTTATAAAACTTTCTTTTCTAGTAAGTCTCCGTTCCAGTCATTTAAAGAAAAAATTTACGAGAAATAACATTTAAAAATTATTAATGATTAAATTAAATCATAGAGTTTAATAATTTCATCATATATTTTGACTGTAAGGACCCATAATTCCTGGAAACCCTTTTTTCTCCCGAATCCCTCCCGTTTTCAGCTGTTTTAACTCCTGGAAACGGAATCTTTATTCATCATCGAATAGAGTAGATTTCAGACTAATGAATAATTCATTCAGAATTCATTAAAACTACATTAATTATATTTTTAAAAAAACAGGAAAAAGTACCACAAAACTTTTCAAATAATAACAAAAGATGTAAAATATGCAAATGAAATATAAATATAGTAAATTTTCTCAGGACTACTATATTTAATATCAAATATAATGTAAATTAATCATCAACCAAAGCAAATAATAGCTTGTTTATAGCTTGAATTTTCCGCAAACACAATGGGGAATAATTTAAAACTAAACATTTTCATTAATCTCAGAATATTCTTGAGAGAAGATTCATGTTTTTCAAAAGAAAATTTATAGTTTGTAAACAATAATAATTGTTTCAATTAATTATTAAACAATAAAATCAATGTTTATAATTGATTAAATCCACTCTCTAGTGATGATTTGCTGGCTTTTTCCGCTACTTTAAAACTTGATGAGAAGAGTGTTTATAAACAATGAATACTTTGAATAATAATCAGCAATTATTAATCAGTTGTTTATTAATAACTTTCTGAATTTTTCCAATGAAGAAACTCAAAGTCTGTTTTGATATTAAAGTACATGCAATTTAATTTTTCTTCCTGTAAAAGCCATTCAATACCAGTTATCTATTTATTTACAAAATTGTAGGAATAATATAATTATCGTAAACTTGCTCTTACAATAATGCTTTTCTAAGCACAAATTATCTGTCATATCATTCAGAATGATATCATAAACTCTTATTAACCCATTTAAATAATGTTAATATCTATACTTTATATTAGTTTAAAAACTCAAAAATAAACCCAATTTATGGTCAGTTTAGATTACAATAAGTGTTCTTGAAATTTAATACACTTGTTAGAAATCACAATATATTCTGATAACAATAAGCATGAAATTTATTTTGATTTGTGTTATGTATTGTTGACATTGACCGCTATTTCGAAAAATAATACAATACTAAACCGTTTCTCCATAAAGTTTAAGGAAAAACTTAAGTTTAAATTCTTCTGATAGTACTAAAAATGAGTTAATTTTACTTTTTGTTGAATTTTAATAATGAAACGACAAAAGATAATTACTATTTTGAAGTGCAATTATAAATAACATTGAAAGTAGTAAATAACAAATAAATAATTAAATAAGTAAATTGCAAATAACATTTCAACTATAAATAACATTATAAGTAAACAGGTTTCGACTATTCCTGTCTCTAAATAGTAGACATTTGCTGATTAAAATTTTGTCATTTCTTCCCTTTACTGTCATTTAATTGATGGAGAACTTACACCTGAATTATTGACCGAAACAATTGCTAAGAATTTGTTAAAAAGTAATAATTAGTTTCAGAATAAAACTATCTCAATATAAAAGTTTTTCCTTCATATTTCCTGTAAAGGCTTCTGAAACCTTCACTATTCAATGAATACAATATCAATTTGGTTATTATCCTAATTATTTGAGACAATTATGGAAGAAATGGTAATTTTTTTATAACCATCAATCAATTGAAATTCGAGTAAAAATGTAAAGGCTTAGAATCGTGTTCTTCCATCATGAATAGCGGCTCTTCCGTTACTATCAATCAAAATTACTTAACAATAATAGATAAAAAATAATAGATAAAAGTTATTTATACAATGCAAATATTCAGTTATATCAGCGCATTCGTAAGTACGGATTTGTTCCACATATAAGAAATAAATTTTCCATTATTTTTGTTTAGTATTTATAAAACGCTTTGCCTGATAAAATTCAAAAGTCATTCAACTAAACATGTGAGGATTCAGCTGTTCGAATGATGTTCATCACGTTCACCATACCTTCTGGTAAAAAAAAGCACACCTACGCATACAAATCACGTTTTGAAAAGAATGAAGCATAGCTTCAACAGTTCAAACGATAACTTGAAGTAAGCAAGAAATTCAAACATACTTTATATGAATGAAGTTACATGAGTATTTAGAAGAATTCAACTCTATATCGAAAAATAGAAAGAAATTTCGTTAACTAATTTTTAGAATTCGAAATGATAGCCGGATCCAAAAGGCCATCAAACATCAGTATTTGATCCTGAAGGATACTGCATATAAGAATAACTATTTAAAACTCTTTAAGCTAAAATTAATAAGTTATCAATATATTGATTGAATTTAATGAAACAATTCCAGAACCATCGCTAACCTGTAGGGGATGCAGGATTTTTGGCTTTTTAAAACCCTTTCAATGTTTCAAAAATTAAAATATTGAGATTTTATTTTTCGCTTTTAAATTTTTAGTTTCGCGCCACTCAAAAATTTGATTGCCGACAAACTTTTGTATGCACTTATACGGTAGCTAACTTATTTAATGACCAAATCGTGAAAAATGTCAAAATTAATTTTGAAAATACCATTAGTACTTGTAAAATCATTGCCCAAACCTCTAATCAAAACGTGATTATTATCTAATTTCAAAGAAATGTTTGGTAAGTGTTTTAGTATAAGACGTAATCTTAGAAAAAGCTATTTTAAAATGAAGTGAGAATTCATTTTATAAACATTTAAAGTGCTTTTAAATAAGAGGATAAATATCGTAGAACTTATGTGAGAGGGTTTTTCTGTTTCAAATAATACCTTTCTTATAAAGTTCTTAGAAATTCAACTGATTGACAGCTCTATTAAAGGTTATTTCCCTTTGATATTCATTCGCAATCTAGTTTGAAACTTCTATTAAGTTAGTGCTAAATAGTTGAGATCCGCCTCACCATTATTAGATTATTATTTGAACATTTTAAAATTAATTTCGATTTTGAGGTTGTATTGCATACAGAAACAGGTTATCATAAAAATCAGTTCAATGCTGTGCTTTGATACAAATGCACGTGAAATTTCAATTTCTAAATCTTAGATTTGATCATATTTTCTCATCAAAACATAAACCAATTTTTTTAATACAAACTGAATACTAGTCAATTTGATCGATATTAGAATAAAATATAAACATAAAAACGTGTTAACCCGGTTCTGCATACTTGAATTCATATATTAATTTTCACTTTTCGAGTCTGAATATTGCTGTATGAAAAAAAATTCAAGTTTCTTGATTCGTGACAGAGATCGAATCTGTGACCCAAACTCCTAGTATTCTACGATTGTGATACCAAACATTATGACACTTTTCTCTTATGATCCCAATCACACACTATTAAAATGTTTTATATCCATCCCATTTCCACTACATTTGAAAATTTGAACTCTGTTCCCACATCTTACCTATTCAATTCATTTGATATTATCCATATTCCAACCCATTCATCTCAAATTCCTCAATTTTCTCCCCATTCCTAAAACATTCCTGTTAAGGTAGTTTTTAAAAAGTTTTCTCAAAAATAATGATAATTCTCATATTTGACGTAATAAAGAGCTGTGCTTTCAATTTGTGCTTTCAATTTGTGCTTTCAATTTTATTAAATTTTCATATAAATTGGCATTCCCACCCCATCCTAATTATCCCTAGTGGCAATTAGGATGACCTTGTCATCATTACCTTACAAAATAAGATATATTAAATAGGCTAAACTACCTAAAATCTTGGTTTTTATGAAACGTTAACGATATCTTATAGAAAAACTATTTGCCATGATTATAATAATTATTAGATCAAAAGGATCAGATGAGAATTAAAGGATCAAAAAATCGATAAATAATCAATATTTTGCGTCAATCCAGAACGTTATCGAAATTTAATTGGAGGTCATTTTTTCAACAGGAAAGTGCCTTTGCGTCACTTAAAGATTTATATGGAAAAACTCTTCAAAGAAATTCGTTTTACTAGGGTTAAAAGGAAATCCTTGGTTAAATCATTTTTCAATTTGTTTCATATTTTGATTTCAAAATGCAATATTTTTTAATAATAGTGGTATCAGAAATACATCACGAGTTGGTACTGTATATTATATCTGAAAAGTTTCATTGGCTATTGTCATCACAAATAAAATAAGTTCAATGAATTCAAAAAATGTCTTTCATTTGAAGGAATTTCGTTTTGAGCCCTTTAATAAACTAAGGATTTTATATAATATTTATTTGTTTTGAAAGTCTGAGAACTGAACAGCCTTTAGTTATTTTTAGAATAGGTCAAGAACTTCCAATTACAAAATCCGTTTTTGCTGATAACTTAGATTAAACATTAAATTAATTTTAAATGAATATTTTAAGTCTGTCTGAAAGATAAAAACATTTTAAAAATATTAGAGATCTCATTCCGCTTTCAGACTTTGATAATAGTTATGTTGAAATGCGTTTTTCTAATTAAACATCTTGAATACCTTGAAAATGAAATCTATTAACTTAGTGTTCAATTAATTGAGTTGAAAAAGATAGAGCCTATTTTTCAAGTTTTTGAAATTTTGTAAATTCTATAATTTAACTGAACTGAATCCGAAAAATATCAGACAAAGAACCATTAGTTCTGTAAGCATTTATTCATTTATATACCATTTACCCTCTTATGGTTAGTGTGGTTTGAATAAAATGGCATTACCTCTGAACTATCTTAGCAGCCAATTAACACTTAATGAGCTTTGCGAAAGACTGAGAAAACCCCTTTTAAGAATCGCCTCAAACACAACTTTTCTAAGATTGTGAGAACTTTAGACTCATTAAAGAGTCAAAGCCTACGGCCGCTGAGCTATAATCGATTGAAACTCAAAGTTATGAAATTTTTCTCCTTCAACATTAATGCTGGCGAAGGAAAATTCAAGGCATTCAACTATAATATCCTTTATCATGTTGTTCTCAAATCAGACACTATCCTCTAAACTTTAAGATTCAAATAAAGTTTTATAATCTATTTTGTGAAAGATTCATCAATCTTTTATCCATCAGTTATTTCGCATAAGAAATTAAGCAAAAAATTCATTTTTCCACGTATTTGGCTCAATTAAATTTACATTTTTATTATTTAATTACTGTTAATTATTTAATTAAAATAAATTAAATTATTTAAAATAATTTTATATTTCATAATATATCCCTTTATTCTTGAGAAGTGTTTATAGAAACAGATCTTAGTAATAAAATTCGTAATAAAATTAATTTTCCGATAATTTAGAGATAGGTTTCGATTGAAAATTTTAAAAAAAAATTCAGAAGAAACTCGCCATGAATGCTGATTAAAATATAAGTCAAATATAGCTATAACTATATAATCATAATTTCAAACTTTCACCACATTAAGCTTTGTAACTAATTATAACCCGATAATTATCTCACTATTAATATATATGATCATTGATTTTGTTTGTTTATAAAGATTAAATTATCCCATATTCACATAAGCACTCGTTTTCTTATTTCTCTTTCTTGCATATCTCGTAATATAAAAGCTGCCAACAGTCGAAGTAAAGGGATGTTCGCAGAAGTTACTTATCTTGACTTTATCGAAAATAGAGCTTAAACTTAAGATTTAATAATTAGTGAGTTTTCGGTTCATGAGTAAAAATCTATTGATTAGCAAAAATTTTAATTATTTTTTTAAAATCCTCCTAATGATTGACCAAATCATGACATTAAACTTAACAAATATAACATCAAAAATTGTGTCCTTAAATCTTAACGGTAAACATTTTTTTATACATCTGAGTCTCTAAAACCAATCTCAAGCTTACTTTTTAAGTAACTTATTTTTAAGCCACTTTTTAAACTTGAACCCCTTTCACTGACAAGTTTTTAAGTCACTTGGCTTGAAAAAAGTAACGCAAGCGACTTCAGCGAACACTGTTTAATTTTTGAGGAAAAGTACGCGGAAAATGATGTCAAGAAATTATCCTCAGCAAAAACAAGTGAACCACAAAACATGCGTCAAAAATGATATACTATTCAGGTATATTTACTTGTATACGTCCACAACTTAATTACACCATCAGTTTTAAATGTTTTTGTGAATGTAAACTTTCTAAATATTAATGGACTGATGAAACCGACGACTTTCAGTCTGTATCTCAAGCCTTGAGCGGAAAGTTCACAAAACTTTTCATACTTTATAAGTTAAACTTATTCTCTGAACAACTATTTTTTATACTAATTTTAATAAATAAACAGTACAAAAGTGTTTTTTATTTGTCATAATTATAATGTCTGCTATTTATAGTAAAATCAAAAAAACTATTTGTCTTCATCATAACGGATGTTATAAGAAAAAAATATCGAATCTTTCCAATGGTAGCAAAGAATCGAGCATTTTTGGCGATCCAGAAGACAATCCTAACAGTGATATTATCATCAATGTGTTGGACGCCAACAATAATAGTCTAAATCTGATCCATAAAGAACTGGAAGAATTGAAGCCACAGATTGTGACGCGAACTCTATTCAATAGATCAGATTCAGTGACAAGTCAGCCGTCTCGTAGAGTCACTTACGGAGCAATGATGACCACATTCATCGATGCTGTCAATGAAATGAATCAAATTGTATTAATTCCTTCACAACTAATCGACATCGAATGCCATGAAGACAATGATATTCCAGTAATACTTGACGCTAACTCTGGCTGTGATATGCACTCCGGCTTCAAATTATTGAATAAATTACGCAATTCAATAGTTCACAGCAGAATCATTAGTGTCCATAATTATGATAGCGAACCACCAAAATTGGCCAAACAGTCATCAATCAATGATAAGAAGGATTTCCTAAAAGAAATATCATTAGATAGTGGTTACACTTCTATTGTCAACGAATCTGTGTCACAAAGTCTGTCATCTACTTCTTCAATAACGATGGAAGACGATAATGATTCGCAATCTGATATGTCAGATATGGCCTTAAACTTTTACCATCATTTGCATGGTCTCAATGTCGTACTCGATAGACTTGTCAAAACTGCAAAGTTTATAACTCGAAAGTATGAACAAAATCTACAAAGAGATTGACTTTAAGTTTTATTTAGCATTAAATTAAATAAAACTAATCATTCACTAATTAAACTGCAGCTGTATTTTGTATTTAACATGATTTTTTCGAACTTAAGTTACTTTGAATCAGTATTTCTTCGATTATATAATAGATTATTTTAATATAATTCAATTATTCCTCATTTTCTCACACTTTTTAACGATTAAAAAGTTTGTTGTGAGAAAAATTAGTGACAAATTAATTATAGTGATCGTAGTCTTAATGTTTAGTTCGTGTTATTATAAGATTAATGCATTTTTTCTACTGCTGTATCAAATATTAATAATTACATTCCATAAAACTCTTTTTCATTGGATAACAATAAAACTTCTGATCTTTTGTTTCATATGAAGAAAGTATTATATTTTTTTGAGGAAAACCTTGCGAATAAAAATATGATTTATTTTCTTTTATTTCAATGAAAATTTTATTTAAAAGGATTTCAATCAAAATACTATTTCAAAATCACTGTAATCTGAAGTTTGATTTGAAAATCAAGTAATGGTTCATCTTTTCATTGATGAGATGCGCAAAAGTTTCGCAATATATTTAGTTCAAGTTTAGTGAAAAAACAGATTTTTTGACATTCATTTATTTACGATAATTTAATCCCATAATGAATTTTGCTTATTCTAATTTATAATACATTTATTGTTTATTGAAATTTTCAAAATTTTATGCAATCAAACACCTTCTTGGAAGGTAGGATTTCACTGGGGAGAGTTTCATTGGGGGGATTCCTCATTGTTTTTATAAGGAAATTTCTTCTACAATTTTTCCAAAATATTTTATTTTCTATTTTAAAAAATCCAGGAATTTTTTCAATAAGGCAACAAGTTTTTGAGTTGAAAAGAAAAAATATCTTAAAGTTATTATTCTAAAATTTTAATTTTTTACACTTGAAAAATTCACAAATATGTTTATAATCATTATTTTGTTATGTTTTTATCATTTCAAAAACTCTTTGAAATTTTTTTAAATTCTTTAGAATTTTAATCAAAAATTGTTTTGAAAACCAAATAATTTTTTCAAAAATCTTGGGGGTATAGAGTTTTAAGCTTTGAAGGTAGGCTTTATATATGATCAAAATTTACAAGAAAACTAAGATTAAATCTAATATTAATCTAAAATTATATTAAAATCTCAATAATTCATATTTAATGCTCATATTTTCACTATTCATAGTTAGTTAAATTAAATTTCTCTTTCTTAATGAAATCAAAAAATAAGAATAATAAAATCTGAATACAGTTTACTTATTGCTAAATCTTTATCTATATTCCAATGAATCCTATTATAAATTTTTACTAATAAGAAATTACATAATATAAAAACTCCATTGAGAACTATTTTGTAAGGATACGTCTGTACACGTAGATAATTATGAGTCAGCAAACATTGTGAAAATATGCTTTATAACAATGTCACTCAAATCTCTATTGTCTTCAATTCATAAAGTTTTGAATTTATTGTGAGGAAAATATTCGACCAATTAATGACAGGTTAACAACAAGTCTGAGATGGGTTTAGTGTCAAAGAAATGATCAAAAACTTATAAGTAATATGTGGTTGAATTTTTTCATTTGAAAGAATTAGATAACAATTCCGTTGCTAATTATAAAATACGATAGTATATAAATTGCATCATAGCTTATCGATAAATCAAATAAATAAACGAATGCCCTTGAATTATAAAAGTCTACAACAACCACACGAACATTTTTGTATTCCCTAACTTTTCACTAATGTCTTTCTGAAAGACAATTATTTAAAAGCGAATATCTGTTAAGTTTGAGTTAAGAATCATGTGGTTAGAGATGCGCTCACCGCATACTCACCCTTTTCAACACACCCATTCATTAACCTATCGTAAAAAACCTATTTACGACAGGATTGATGAATATTCTTGTTTTGACTCGTTTTTATCGATTTCATGGATAGAAACTGAAGTCGGAAACTTTGACTGAAGGACATGCATCATTTTCAATGAGGAATAACCCTAACCTTACAAATAGAAAATTTTTAGGAAATATTTATTTTTTCACGATTCAGTACTCATTTAACGTTATTGTTTTATACAATATTCTGGAATGAGATTTTAATTACACCAATCCTTTACAACATTTTTCAAGTCGAATTGGTTGCCAACTTTCAAGTTTAAAATGTTAGTTAAGGTAAATTTTTGAAATTTGACAAAACTTATCAATACACATTTTTAACTCTATTAATTTTTGGAATTAATTTTAGATTATTAATGTATGGATTTACCGATAAATTTTCAGAATTTTAAATGATTTATGCAATTAAATTAAATGAATTTAACTTAACTATTGAATGGATGAGATAATTAATGAATTTATAAATACGCGAAATCTTGAGATTTTCACCACTTATTTTTGGCATAAACATTTATCAATCAACATTACGTGCTTCTTGAGCTGCAATTATCTTAAATTTATGCATTTTTTTAGTTTTCGCAGAAGTTTACGTCAATTGAAGTTTAGATGTTTTAAGAATATAATAGCTTTTGATTAAAAGAAAGGTTTTTCCTATTAAGTCCACATTATATAAATATTATACAAAACAATTATACTTTACTTGAATTTTCAAATGATTGAAGTTGTTTTTTACTGGTATTGAAGTTTAACTGATTCACTAGATATTACATTAAACAAAATAAAATTATTATAGATCTGATGCATTCAAATCAATTAAATAACTTTTTATTTAGTAATTTTCAAAAATATTTCCGAATTCTTCGGATTTAACTTATAGTATGATTTAATAAATCTTAATTCAAGGTTAAGTTGTAACCAAGATTTTATTTTTCAAGGTATATAAATTCTTTGAATTGTGAATATTTGTATCATTTATTTAGTACAATAAGATATAATTATTAAGATTTAATGTTCATCACGAATAAAAAATTTACTGATAAATATATGAATTATGTATAAAATTGTTTATAATACACGTGCATTAGATTTGAAGATACAGGAAATCCTTGAGAACCAATGATAAGCATAACATGTATCATACGATACATAACATCTACACCATATTCAATTAGCTTATAATTTAAATACATTTTTTATCGATCATTTATCACTAGAATATAAAAAAAATTCTAATATTTAGGAAAAAATCAATCTAAATATTGTCAGTTTGATCAAACCTTGTTCGAGAATTCAAATTAATTTAACTAATGATAAGCATTGAGTGAGCTGTTTAAACTGTTGCTGTTTTGACACCATTAAAACGATTAACATCACTAATGCAACAGATAGGCAAAAATTAAAGGTGCTTTTACAAGAGGAAGTTTGACGCAAACTTGAGAAATAAAAATTCATTTTGTTTGATAAACAATTTCAAGAAGCACTTAATTGAATGCAACACAGATTTAACCAAACCTGTGACTTAAAGTTTACACTTGCTATTTTCCTTTTTGAAATTTGTGAGGAAAATTTTTGACATAAACGCACCTTTGAACAATTTAGGACTCAAGTCATTTTATTGATGCTTATTTCAAAACTTTGTCTTAAATTTTAACGTCATTTAGGTAGCAATTTTTCTGAATAAAAATTGCATTATATTACACATAACTTCCACTTAAAGTCATGTTCAGATTTTATATTAAATTTTTAGCTACAGATATATCAACAAAATACCACTTACTCTGTTGTCAGTTAGAAAAAGCATACTTTTCAAGGATTTTATTTAAATCAAAGAATTTCAATTGCTATCAATTATAATTTTATTATTCACTTTTCAAATTATTCATTTGAGAAATTTTGGGTAAGAGTGAACATTTGACCAATGGTAACAGAGTAAACATATAATATTATTATTGTTCTCCTAAATATCCACTTCTGTATCGAAACCGATAAATCATATCAATGTTTATCATCTAAAATGACTTTTATTATATTTATGTTTCTCAAGCCTATTAATTCTGAATTTATAATTCCGTAAACGGAGAAAAGTTTACAAAAAACTATTAGTTTATGGAAATTTATATTTAAATAAAGTTTACATTAGGTAAACGATTTGGGTAAAAGAGATAGCGCTCAGACTGAATGGCATTAAAAAATTCATGACTATTAAGTTTGAGAGGAAAGATATAAATATGATTATAATATTTGCCTTACATTAACGATTGGCGGAAATTCTCAGAATTTTTTTCCCAAATACTAATGCAAGAAATTATAATAATTTATTAGAAAATGTTGAGAAAATAAGCAAGAATTGTTTCACATTTAAAATTTTGAATTGAATCATAAGTTCAGCGAAGCTTAGAATACTTTATTGGAAATATAATATCTCGACTCTGGATGTAAATTCTCTTTGACGTTATTTTTCATTGCAAAGGGTTTAAGCCGTAAATTTTTTAATTAAAATTTTGTATTTTTTTGACATTGCATATGATCAGAACTTTTGTGACCATTATTTAGATCTCAAACTAACCATATTTTAGAACAGATTTCGTATCATAGAATTATTCATTTTTCAAGCAAATAATTTTTTTTAACTTCTTTACTTTCAAAAATTAATTCTATAGTTTTTATCACTCAATTACATTCCAATTGATAAGAACCAGATGTTAATAATTGTATGAAAACTTATGCGAGAAAGTTGTCAAATAAAAGATTAGTAATAAACTCACTCAAATTTGATTCTGAATAATTTTTTAGATTTTATAATCTTGAGTATTGATTCGAGATAAATGTAAAGTTGGTTTTCATCTTAGAAAATGACATGACCACACCTTATACTAATGCATAATTAACCAACAAACTCAACTTATTAGGTTTTACTGTAAGCATTTATGCCAACTTTAAGACGATATTCATATTGATTCATAAATGATTCAACTTTTCGTATTATCAGTAAACTAAAAGATTAGGACTTATTATTAAAAGTTTGAAATAAATAATTCATTATTTCCCTTTCAGTTTGCTTTTCACAGACGAGTCGACTTAAATTGAATCAAATAATAGCTTTTGTATAAATATTGATATATAAAATAATTATTTAAATAAATAGTTGTAATCAATTTGTAATGAAATATATATCAGTCGATTACTGAACAAAAATAGCATAAATCACGTTAAATTATATTATATAACATGAAAAAATTGATAAGTTTAGAGACTATACAGATGTGAAATATTCTATTATTTCTATTATTTCTAATTATTTCTAATTATTCCCTTCAATAAAAATATTTCATTTGCAATAAGAAGTTTATATGCTGTACACTTCTTGATAGAGATAATTGAAATTCTTTTCAAGTGTTTAAGAATAGTACTTATTTTTATCGAAATCAGAATTCTAGATAAACACAGAGAAAGTTTTATAATTTAGAAGAAATTAACATTCAATTGACTTATACTTTGAGTTTTATTGACATTCAATTCAAACATTTACAATAAATATTCAAAATTCAGATATAATACAATTTAATAAACTTTTATAATGAACTTTTATTTATATTAAAAAACAGACTCCACTTCTTCGATATATCGTTCAGTTATAAGATCAGCCGCTTGTGTAAAGTGCTCGAGAATGCCATACAATGAATGCAAATGATGAACAAATTGATCAGTCAATTGATTCGAGTTTTGTCGGCTTAAGTCATTCAAAACAGTGTTTGTTTCGCTTTCTTGGCTAAGACTCGCCAGATCTGAATAACTGGAAACTGATGACATACTTCCCTGTGATATCTTCCTCAACGGCGTGATAGCAATCGCATCATCTTTTCTTTGAATGCGCGATATTTTTCGCTTTGGAGTGAAGATACTGTTATTGACTTCTTCGTGATGGTGCGGCTCAAACAGATCATTCTTAACTGTATTTATCATTTTAAAGTATTGATACATATCATCATTCAATGTTGTGGTCGCTGAAGCATTTGCTTCAAGATCTTTTAGCTTTGAGGGTATGAGTACTGCACTATTCATTTCTCTGACTGATTCCACAAAATTTTCGATAATATGATGATTATATAGATGTTGATCTTCTTGAGTAAGTTTTTGTTCTTTAATGAAACGTTCGCTTAAACTCGGAAACATTTTGCATAAATTCAAAACAATTGAACGAATTTTCAAAATTATAATAAGACTTTTGAATATTAACTTTTAATGTATTGATTTAGAACTCGTTAGCATTTATATAACTGAAACGTTTGAACTGAATATAAGGTTTTCTGATTCGACTCGTGTATATATAGTCTAAATGTGTTATCTTATCAGAAAAACACAAAGTATAAGTTGACTTTTATTATAGAAAGGCTAACATTAACACTAAGCAACTGTAATCACAAGCATGAAATGTGATGGTGCGATGTTTAGACACGAGATCAGGTTCCACGCTGTGAATGACTGTAATCATGTTGATTGCCTGTTTAGATCCTACTTCCGATCAGCTCATCCTCAAAACAAAATATTAGTAACAATTTGATATCAGCGCAACTCTATTGTTATGCCTTAACAGCCCTTTAACGGTATTTTTATTACTTTTTACGTAGTATTTATTGTTGATTAATTGTACTCTCTTATCATTTTTGTTATACTTATTTGTAAAAAACCTTCAATATAACCGTCGAAAGGAAAGGATATCTAGAATGAGGCGATTTTAGGTGAAACTTCTGTTTAGTGTAAGTGAAAATACTGTAGGTTTTTGATAATATTTCTGGATTTTCGTGATTAGTAATTACTATCTCATCATTAGCACCATTTTTACCTAATACTAATTCAACGAGTTCACTATTAGGCTTAATTTATTATCTATTGAACAATCATTAGCATCACTTACAGTTTTATTATTCAAATTTTTGGAATTCATCATAACTTAATTATTATTTACAAGTAATAAACTCTAACTTCAAAAATATTCCGACTTTTTAATCAAAATTGCAAAATGAGTTAGTAATGAAAATCCTGATTAAAAGTGTTGTGAAATAATTGAAAATCATTCGTAATTTAGAATGATTCATAATAAATAAGTAAAGCATGACTTTGTTATTAAAAACTAATTGTTTATTGAGTAAATCGTAAACAATTTTCTTGTACTTTGATTTTCAACAATACCAAGTTTTTAAAAGAATAATAAAATCGATATTCTTTTTTAGTACGAGTAGAAAATGATAAGTTATATCTTTAACTTATATCTAAAAACCATTAGTTTATTCGCTGACTTTTGTGAAGTGTCTCATATTTAGTATAAAGTGTTGGGAATTTGTAGTCATGATCTCTCGAGCATGCATTCGAATAACATAAAGGGTTTCTATTTAGATAGCATTGCATTTGTAAAGCATGTGAAATGTAAATGTATTATACATTAACTTTCTTTACAAATTATCTCAAATATAAAGCAAATAATGACTTAAACTCTTATTATTGAGAAAAATAAGTCAAAATACTAACAATTCATTGAAGTATAAACAATTTCACATAATATCTGACGACCTTTAATGACCGATTTATGGGTTCATAAAACTCATAATTTGAGACAAAAGTCATTTCTTTAAAAGCAGTTTTTATTCTGAGATTTTTCTCTTAAAATCAAATTTTCAAAAAATACAAAAATAGCACACAATAGCTGACCAACATTTGTGTGAATAAAATAATTACTATTATGTGCTAAAAGTTATCACAATTACAATTAATAAAAGCGCAAAAACATCTTAGGAAAGAAAGAAAAATGAAATAAAAATAGTTTATGAACTTATAAACGGTTTAAGTGAATGAAAATAAGATTAAATGATATATTAATTCAATGACTAATATAAATAACTACTAAAGAGATTATTAGACAACGAGTTGAGTTCGAGCAAAAGCTAGAAATATTTGCTCTAAAGTGGTGTCACTCACGAGATAGTCCTCCAGTTGTAACTGTCCTTTTGCTGACTCCATGACACGGAACAGATGAGACCATTGAACAGAAGTATCAGTGATGTGATAATGAAGTAGACATTGATGCGAATCTTTGAGTACTGCAGACGGAATCGCTCTTTGGATATACTGCTGAACGTCTTTCACATAATTTGGATCATCATTTAATTCTCGCCTTAACTTAATAATAACAGTGAATCCCTGACCAAACTTTGTCCTCAAGTGTTGAGTCGCTCCCAAACACTTGAACTTTCCGTTAACCATAATTGCGATCCGAGAACAGAGAGCTTCACATTCTTCCATAGAATGTGAGGTCAAAACAATCGCTGACTTATAATTCTCCTGAATATAGACTAAAGTCGACCAAATCTTTCTTCTCGAGACCGGATCCACACCAGCCGTCGGTTCGTCAAGAAATATGACTGGAGGCGTACCGATGATGGCCAGCGCTAGAGATAGTTTCCTTCGATTTCCTCCGCTATAAGTTTCTGTACACTTATTCGCGTGATTCTGAAGGTCTACCATTTGTATCAAAGTTTGCACTTCGTTAGGAATTACATCTGAAGGAACGCCTCTCAGTCTTGCGAATAAGTAAAGCATTTCTTTTCCCGTGAGTTTATCGAGTAATGCATCGAATTGTGGACAATAACCGATCTCTTTCTGAAACTGTTTTAAATCATTATTCAAAGTGTATTTACCAATGACTGCGTTTCCTTCATTTTGCATCAGATCTCCGGTAAGCATAGAAAAGGTGGTCGTCTTTCCCGCGCCGTTGACTCCCAACAGACCAAAACATTCTTCTTTATGTACACCAAAAGTCAAGTGATCGACAGCTGTAAAGTTGCGAAAGTGTTTCGTGAGATCGATGACAGCCAACGCCTCTTCACTCAACATTCCCCTCATTTTCAAGCTCTCGATACGATCTTTCTCTTTAACCACATCCGTGTCATCATTCAATTCATGATCTCCAATGACGGCAACCATTGCTATACTTAATCTGCGTGTCTTTGATTGCATGAATCGATATAAAGATCTTTGAATATTTCCTATAAAAATACATCGTTGAAAAAATCAATTTCAAACAAATATAAATAAAATATATCAATGAATACCTTCTAATATCATGAGAATAATCATGTATAAGAAGCCATCGATGACCAAAAATAAGAATTCATGTCCGACACCAAACTTATCATAATTTAACGGATTTTTCGATTCATAACATCTGTTATTTAGCGAACATTTTTCTTTACAACAGCCGTAAAGAAAATCATTTTCGTCGATAATTCGAGAACAAAGTGTTTCCATATTCTCTGTCAAAGCATAATCTCTACAAATTTGCGCTAAAGAACCGATTCTATAGAGCTTTTGAATCCCAAAACTCATTGAGAAAACAGGTATAAAACTAAATATTCCTATCAGTAAATCGAAAGTACTTTTTGATATCGGTGTTAAATTCATAAAATTGATGGCAAAGTCGAGTCCACCCATCGCTGAATTAGCGATCAGTCCGAACAGTAAATAAATTATAACAAGAACTGTGAAACCAGTCGAAGGCTTTTTGAGAAAATGTGAGAAACAATAGGCGAGTGGTATCGACGCAAAGCCGAACAGAGTTAGCATTAAAAATAGACCGATTGCTGTATTTGTTTGACCGAAAAATATCTTATTAAAGTCGAAAATAGCAAATATTATGAATATAACAATAACAGCCATCAGATGATTGATAAAATCGAATATAAAATTGCAGGTCCAGAATGTGATCGATGATAACCCAGTCATTAATTGCAATAATTTTGATTTAGACGTTCGTTCATTAATAGGAAACAATACATAAGAGGCGCCAATAAATGGTACTGTAATTGGTGTTAACATTAGACAAGAGACAGTCCAACCGAATAAAACGGCCGCAAAACCAGCCCTTTTCTCAGTATAAGACACCGGATGATTGATTACTGTAATTGAGATTTCTTTCTGAGGTATAAAATGTTTAAGTAATGCTTCATATAGTAAATTGATAGAAATCGGCAATGAATGAGTCGCTTCATTGTTATAAAACGCAGAGATCACTAGTTTTTCATCATCTGTTTTATTAATTTCAGCTCCGATTAAATAATATTTAATATAATTCTCTAAATTATCCGCATATTTAAGCGCCCAATCGTTGGGGTTTTCATTTGTCAAAATAGTTGTATTCATACCATACTTATCAGCCATTGATTGATATGATTTTGCGAAGTCTGGAAAATCATTTGACTGATAGAATCCGTTCGTATTTCCGTACAATTCATTTAAATTCAATTTAAGATTTTTAGTTTCGCTATCAATCGATTTTCTCATATAATAATCAGAGAGAAGGACAATAATGAACAGAAATCCGGGAACCAATACCTGAAAGCACATCATTGGTAAATATCTCTTCGCGAAGTCGAACCTTTTCATTAATAATCCGATGACACGATTTTTGAACAATTGAACGCCAGTCAACCGAATCGGACTCTTTTGAAGCAATGTTTCGCACGATTTTTCTTTCAAACTTTTATGATTATCTTTTATTTCTTCTTCTAAGTCATGACTCACACGAAGAAAAACGTCTTCCATTGTTGTGATCGATAGTCCAGAGGAAGCGATTCCTAACTTATCTTTATTACGTTCGATATCATCAAAAAGATTAGGAAAAACTGCTGTTGAGGTCTCAGAATTATTGTTATCATTACTTTCTAATGAATAAATAACTTCTGATTGAATTTCACTCTTAAGATGGGCTTTCGGTAAATGCCTTTTTAAAACCTGTTCAACTAATTGACAGTTAAAACCGATTCCTTTAGAAATCCTGAGATGATATCCGGCACCAAAACGTTTCTTCAGAAACATAGGAGAACCACAACATTTGATTCTTCCTTCAGACATAATAGCAATGCGATCTCCGAGAACCTGATAGTAAAATGATATAAAATAGCATTGAATTTAAGTCTCAAATAAGTATTTAACTAAATATGAGTCAATACATCTGCCTCTTCCATGTAATGAGTGGTCAAAAGTATTGTTCTTTCAGTTCGTAAGACTTGCAACAGATCCCAAACAGCTCTTCTCGCTTCGGGATCCATACCAGAAGTCGGCTCATCCAGAATCAGAATCTTTGTCCCGCCAATCATTGCTATCCCGAGTGATAACTTGCGTTTCATTCCTCCAGACAGTGATTCAGCCAAAGCCTGCTTCTTATCGGTTAAGTTCAACATTTCTAACACATTATCCACTTCTCTATTAACTAAATTCCATTCAAAACCTTTGAGGACTGCATAGAGTTTGAGATGTTGTCCAACAGTTAACTCATTGAAAATTATATTCTCCTGTAATTTAAGAATAAGTATTATATAAAGTGAATCATTAAAACTTGTTTATAAAAACCTGTGGACATAATCCTAGACTTCTTCGGGCGTTATTTGTTTCAGTTTCGATATTATATCCGTCGACATGTACTGAACCACAAGTTGGAGGAAAAATACCAGTAATCATATTCATAGTCGTTGTCTTTCCGGCGCCATTATGTCCGAGAAGTGCTGTTATTTGTCCGCTATATATGTTCAGCGAAATATCATTGACGGCAACCTTTCTTTGACTTCCAATACCACCAAATTCTTTGCGCAAATGTCTGAGTCTTATACCAATCTTCGCTTCGGGTTCTGTTTCAAAGTTTCTCGAATCAACTGTTTGAATACCAACTTTGTCATCATTACCGAAGTCTTCTTTTTCAGATCGAAACCAATAGGATATCGAAAATGGGAAATAAAATGGTTTGGGAACTCCATATTGAAAGGGCCAAATGGCGTCGATATACCAAATAAGAAGACCATAAACAAAACAGGACAATAACATTACAGCCATAACTAATCCAAGGGTTAAACTATTATAGACTGATGTTTGAGTGTATAATCTGTTCCATTGGGCACCACTTCCTATGAGTTCGAACTGACCGAATAGAGCCAAACACCACGAAAGACCCATATTTGGTATTATAGATGATAACAGACGAGTCGGGTTTGTCTTTATTATATCCATATCTTTATGGAATTGTGGGTTCAAAATACCGAGCGGTACAGCATATGAGACAATCCATACGATGACGGTTACGATCACTGCTAATACGGGTCTATTGAATACTGTTGTGATTGTCATACAAAACAGTATGGATTGAGCGCAATATAAGGCCAGGACTACGAAGAATAGGAACCCGTCGGAGAAATTGATGACTGGATCGCCTCCAAAGCCGACGCAATAAAAGATAGTAAACATTATGCTGTGGAATAACATTATTAAGAAGTATGATATGAAATGTGATCCCCAGAAAACCCAATCAGACATTCCAATCATTCGTAACATTTCTTTAGCTTTAGTTACTTTTTCATCAGTAATTCGTTTGACAATAAGTGGACACATAATTACATAACCGATGACAATAGTGGCGGCCACAAAATCTTGTAGCGAAAAGACCTGATTTCCATCGACTTTAGACTGATATTTAGGATATGGAAACCGATAGGCCTTTACTGATGAGATTTCCTTCCCATCAATCGATTTTCCATTTGATTCCATTTGTGTTTCAAGAAATGCTTCGTTGATAAGTGTCTGAAGTGGACAAAAATATTGACTGTAAAGCTGTTCTTCAGCGGCCGGACCCGGAAAGTACTTAAAAGCGAATAAACGATTGACTTTATAAGCCATTTCTCCTATCATTCTTATCGTGTATTTAAAATCACGTATAGATTGAGGCGTTTGTGAGCTGTCATCGAATATAACGCCATATTTATCACGAATCAAACTCATATCCACGGAATCATTCGCTACAAATGATTGCATTTGAATGTCAACTAAAGCCCCATTCGCTAAACCATTGATCTCAATAACGCCATAACCGAAGTTTTTGACTTTAGACATGATATCATTTGCAAAGCTATTGTTTGGTCCGTAATATATGACTGCTTTGTATTTATAATACTCTTTTGGTTTGATATCCATTACAGGGTTTGGATATATTTTTGGTCCAATACATTCACTATTAGAGACATTTTTCAAACCTTTTTGACCACTTGTTTCAGAACTTGTTTCAGAACTTTGAGAGACTGACTGTCCTTTTGAATAGATATAAGCGATAAGTACTGATAGTATGAGTGGTATAAATAGTTCAAAAATAGTTGAAATCCAATGTCTTCTTCTCATTATCCATGACTTCCATAATAGTATTGCCAATTGTTTTATAATTAGTTTAGACATTGTTTTAGTTATTGATAACCTGTTTATAGTTTGATAAATACTTAATTAGATTCAAATTATATATAGATTTGAAAATTCAATTCTTCTTAAGCTAAATATTTTTAATTATAATTAACTTTAAATCAAAAGAAATCAACAAAACGTTAAATAATTATTAACTTTTACTAAACTTTAAATACTATTGAAATAGTTTTTGAAAACAAATTGATTTAAAACTTACAAATTTTTGATTGATTTGAGTTATGACTAGATTTTGAGATTAATATTAAGTTTATTGACAATTAATTATTATTTTCATTAACTTTTATTATGAAAATGATATCAAAACAAATCACAGACAGAGATGACTGAAAAATATGATAAAACACTTCGTTTTACTCTTAAAGTAATCGATAATATCTTATCAGTTGATTGTTATTAAGTTTATGTAAAGCTTTTTATCACAATCAATAACATTATATTTAATAGAAATCTATATTTAATATCATTTTTATTAAACAAATAATTAAAATAATAGGTTATAATATTGATAAATGAATTGTCACTTTATTTCAAAATATGGGTCTATAAACAAATCACATACAGTATAACTTAGTTAAAGAAACTTTTGAATAAATTTCTTATTCATTTGCAAATAATGTCAGTAATTAATTGAAATTCAATGAAATTAAAGTTTTTGAAAAAAAATTCACAATTTAATAGATTTTTAGTTCAGGAAATCTTATTATTTGCAAAATATGTTTTTTAAATTGATTTAACTGTGATTTAGAGCCCAGTATTTTAAATGGATTACTAGCACGACATCTTTCACTGAAAAACTGTAATTATTATTACTGTGAATCCGGCTTTGATTTACTTCAATAGTTTTCAAAGCGATTCTCTGTCCTTATAATTATTGATTTAATGATTTTATAATAAGCTTTAATTACAAATAATAGTCAATTTGAATACAACTTCTTGAATTGTTATTATAAAAACTTTTCAAATACTCATCAAATTGAAGATTAGTTATAATTATATTTGTTTTGAAGGTTGAAGTTTGTATTGAATAGAAGTGACAGTACTTTTTTGTACTGTCATAACTAATTTCAGTGCTTTTTCAATTTACGTTAATTAGATTTATTCAGAATATGTTTATTATGAGAGATTTTTTTTATTCAACTTGAAATACTTTTAATATTTAGTTTATCTTATTCTCTGTTGCCATGCAATCAATTTTTGTTGATATTTAAAGTTAATATCGATTCAAATTTCACTTAAAATAATATCCAAATAACTTATAAGTTACTCAATAATAAGTTATTGTATTCCAGAATATTCTGTATAAGTTTATGTGAATATAAAACTTGCATAAAATATTTGATAAAATTGATTTGCATAAAAATATGAATAAAATGATAAATTGAAATTTATTATCTTATACAATGTCAATAAAATTGGAAAACAAGTAAAACTAGACATTAAGCCCGTTCTAACATAGATTCATTTCGCAAATATAATATCATAGTAAATAAATGAATACTAAAGGAATTTATTTAATTATGGGAACATCCTTTTGGATTGTTTTCATAAACAATAAGTAATCTATTTTGTAATGACTAATAATTTAATGAATAGGAAAATACAAACAACATAATGAAGGACCCGTTCAAAAATGGTCGTCAATTTAGACTTAAGACTACTGTCCAAAATATCATCTTTAACCACAACATTTATAGCAATGCTAGCATTTTTCGAATTGAAATATTGACCGAACAATTCATAAATACCAGCTTTACTGAGCTTCGCATTTATTAATGTGAAACTTGCTATCAAGTCATTCCTTTCAATTAAATATTTTTTGCTTTTACTCAAACTTTTTCCATCTTTTCTCCATTCAATTCTCAAGTATTTATTATAAAGTTTTGTATCGTTTGGAATCGTGTTTATAACGATTTCTAACTTCAAGTCATCGCCAACACTACATGTTTGAGTCATATTCTCAAGTGTTATGTTATTATTCAATGAGAAATTCAGATGTAAATTATCCGTATTTCGTTCATAATCTGAAAATAGACATAAAGTTCAATTGATTTAATTCCTTAAACATATGAAACTTTTCACCGTAAACTTTGATGAAATGAGTTGCAAACTTATTCTTTTTGGTTGGTTCCTGATTAGCTTCACATACATAAACTCCTTCATCACCTCTCTTCACATTATATACTGTAAGCCTTCTCTGAGCATAAAACTTATGTTTCTCAACATATTTCCCATTTTCGCGTTCAACTCTTGAGTACTAACAATAGTGAGAAATTTTCAGTGAATAATTAATTAAGAGATCCTTAATTAGAAAAATTTAATTTACTTTAATATTATGCAGTTTCCAAAAAAGATTCTCTTTTCGCGTCTAAGAGTCGACGATTCTTTCCTTCGAGTTCGCAAATTAATGAAAAGTTACTGTTTAAAAAGACAACATCTCCTTCACTGCAATCATTAACAGGTGATCTATAATTCCGTTGTTTATCCATCGTCATATTTTAGCTCATATTTGAAAGCATCTTCAGGGTTTAAACTCAATTTTGGAGATTCTTTACCTAATAAGTGAATTTTTTGAATTTGAATGTATTGTAGTTGATTGTATTAAAGTCACAAAACCCGTATTCAATATAAATTCGATTAAATTTAACATTTTAGACTGACTCAGAAGATGGGATTCTTTTCATTTTTATAATAATATTTTTGGTGCTTTGAAAACGGAATGTTATTTTGCAAAACTGAAGTGAATTTGACTGAGTATTGGGAAATATAATATGAATTCATAATAACCTATTTTTTCAACTAATGATCTTAGTTTCTCTTCAGTAACTTTTATTGAGTTAGTATTACTTTATTCAAAGAATTTTGTTTTAAAGTTTTTAATAATAATTTATTTCATAAGACTCAGTAATCATCACTAAAGTTATATGTATGATCAATTACATTCAATCAATAGTTACTACTGTAGTGCATAAAAATTAGGCTCAGCAGAATGAACACATAGAAAATTTTATCAAAAAAATTTTTCGAAACCTTGAAAAACTATTTTCAGCATGTGTGTTGAAAACTGAAAGTTCAAAAATTGTTTTTAAAATAAAAAAATAAATTAATATATTTCGAATGTCATGCGATGTTTGCAAATTATAATTTAGAAATTATTTGTATATTGCAAATTTAGTTTGAAAACGCAGAAGTTCGCGTATTCAAGTATTTATTTTGACAAATTAAATTGTATCATTCATTTCAATGATAACGAACATTTCTAAAATATAAGTTTTGTCTTCTAGGAAGTGAACTTCAACTTGATTGATTCAAATATTTTGCAAATATATCGATTTATTTCTAAGAACTAAGATAAAGTCAATCTAATTTGTTTGTTCCACTTCTTTTCTTCGTGAATACTGTAGGAGTTACAGGTAAAAAGTTATGAGCACTCATTGATCACTAAATATTGAATGTATCAAAAATTTAGATTACGAATATTCTTTACTTTCTATCTCATTAATATTAATTTTTAACTAACATAAGCCATTGAATTTATTAAAACTAATTGGTCTTTTCTCGAATGTGGTCAAAACATTTATTGGGCATTTATTATTATTTTCCTATAATCCTAAATATGAAAATGAGTTGTTTTTGAATTTTATGCAAAATATGCCTCAATATTTGAATAAAGATTTGGTTTTAAGAGATATAGATAAACCTCTTTATAAGTATGGATTCATCCATGGCCTTAACATAGATAACTACTTAAATGATGGAAAGAAGAAGATTTATCAAAATATAAAATCTTTTGCATTAATAATTTGGTTGTTTATCAATATTACACGTTATTTGATAATAATCAAGCTCTCAAATGATGGCACTATTCCTATTTATTACTTAGATTATGTTCAACACATTGGAGGAATTATACAGTTTCATCGCTTCACTCTAACTATTATAACAATTTTCACATTTCTTGTTATTTGTCTCTTCAATTTCAGCGATGAGAAGCTGTTCAAATGGATTGAAATTATCGAAGCTCTCAAAGGTTTAAAATCTTTTAGAGAAATAAAAATCTCTGACGAAAATCAAGAGATAAAATTCAAACAAATAGTTAAACGTATGATAATTTTCATCAGGTTTGTGATAATTATCACAAATATCACAATTGTTTTGTGTTCTTTCTTAATAGTAATAATATTCTATGATTTCACAAAGTTTATTAGATATGGTATTTTGAGTGCATTAATAATGTGCTCATTCACTCTTTTTGTTCCTATAGTAATATCATATAGTTTTCTATATTTTTTCATTGTTTGCTATTATTGTAAAATAAGACTCAGACTATTCAATGAGAACTTATTGAAAAACACTTCAAATCTATTTTTATTCTGTCGAGAAATTCCTAAAAATATTAGAGAACATAACTCTATTTGCTGTAAAATTATCGAATACAACAAATTTTGGCAAAAATATTATTTTGCTTTAATTTATACTATCATTCCTTTCAATTTAATATCATTACAACATATTTTATTCATAAAACTCAATATTTTGGCTCTACTCGTATTGCTATCCCTTTCATCTGGAAGTTTAACTTTTCTTATAACCTTAAACAGAATTATTTGTTCTGTTAAAAAAGAAGCTTCGAATTCATTCCATTCACTTTTTAAATATTATAATGATTCGAATTATGTAAATATCAAGCATAAAATTAAGGTGAGAAATAATTTTTAATGCAATTCATTTAAAAT
>JAQFXV010000286.1:0-26767 GCA_034694065.1 Camisia spinifer
AAAAATGAAATTCCCATGCTACATCGGGCCATTGGCAGAAATTTTTTGCACTTTTGGCAACTAAATTATATGAACTTTAAACTAAATGGAACCAAAAGAATGAAATCGATTTTCACCCGGGACCATTTCCGTCTAAGAAACTTTCAGCTGAAGCTCGAGCTTATCTGGAGCTCCATTTAAGTGAAGCCTTAGAAATCGAACTGTACGCAAAGTTCACTTTTGATAAAACCTCTAATAATATTATTGAAGCTTACAGTACAGGCTTTACGTGAAACAATTTTTTGATGAGTGAATTGAATAAATCTCAGGCCAAAAACAAAAACTTCCTTTAATTATCTCAAAATCTGCTGAATTTGTCGCTTTCAATTTCAAGATATCGACCGATTAGACTATTTGAACCTTTACTTCAAAAGTATTCTTTTGAATCCTCAAAATATAGAAAAAGTCTAATAAGAAATTAATTTTGAAACAATCGATTTATTAGGTTCTCCATTTTCTAAACTTTTATAAATTTTCATTTATCTATATAGTATATACTAATTTCCAAAATTTTTCATATATAATAAAGTTCATTTTTGAAGGGAGGTCTGACTGACGATAGACTAGAGAAGTCAAAACTCATCGTTTTTATAAGAAATTTTTTGTGCAATTTTTCTATTATGAAAATTAGTCTAATATATCAATAATTAGAAAAGAGTCATTTATTTGAGTTGTAAAGATTTTAATCTTCACAAATAAGCAAACATCTTTCAGTTTTATATCGATTTCATGCGATAGTTTTGGTTTCAATTGGTTGGTATTAATCAAATCAATGTTTTCCATCAACTTCTAATTCTAGAGCAAATGGACTGATTGATACACTTAAAGTACTTTATATCTAACTTGATTGAAAAAGAGCTTCAAATTTAATCAAATATTCTTTAATGATATCATTACTTTGTAGTGCATCTAAACTTCAAAATCATTTAAATTTCAAGTGATCTATTTTATTGAATGTATTCAGCACTCCATTCGAGCATTTCAACAACAAGAATATAAAGCATTTTAAAATCAAAATAATTGAATTTTTCTCAAAATATTGTAAAATAATTAATTTAATAACAAATTCATACTTATTCAAAAAAGAAAACCAACTAATATTATGCAAAGATAATAAGAGTAAATCTTGATTTTTAAACTAACTTAATTTATTTTGACAAAAACCTATTCTAATAAGCTTTGAAGCATTTGAGGGGGAAAAAAATTTTGATCAAAAATTCTTTCTATAAAAATAAATACTAACATAAAAATATAGCTTTTTTGGAATTTCGAGTACTCGTAATATACAAAGTATACGTGCTTTTATTCAAACTCAATAATTTTACACATGAAATGAGAAATATTTGTAGAATATTATACTCTTTCCAAAACTATCGTTTAACTTATATTATGATTGGAATGAAACACAGTCAAACTTCAAATCGTTTATTTGATTGAAACTCATAGATTTATTGAAAAACATTGATTCATTCAGAAAAGACATCCTATAAATAATAAATGAAAATGTGAGTCGAATGCAGGACTACTTAAAATCCCATAGAAAACATTAAACTGAACTCTGGCTATAATTTGAGTATTAATTAAATGGCTTTCAAATAATTTATTTTCAAGAAGAATAGATAACAACAAATGAAATCATAGATATAATGAAAGTGGGCTCAACTTTATCAACACAAAAGTATTTGTCCTCCGGTTGGAAACAAATGAGTCCTAATTATAGAATTTTTCGAAATAAGTCAAATGTAATAATTTACAAAGAAATTAATTGCGTAATATTTTAAATATCTGTAAAAGGTCTGAACTTCATTGTTAATGTCTTGAATTATTGAAAATTATGTTTATGCCTGAGACAGGATATTAATCACTAGAAAAATTTAACCACATTTTCAATTATGCTTATTGTTTATTTCTCAATAAGGAATAAGTTTTTGAGTTCACATTCCCTGAAGTAAAATGGGATGAGAATAAGCAGCAGAAGTACTTGAATCTAATGATAATTGAAGTCAAGAATACGCCTTTTGAGCCATTGAATTGAATTATATCAATGATTATATGAGTTTTGTCTTAAATTTAACATATTATTCAGAAACAGTTTCGAATTCTGTACAATCCATTTATATATTCAACTATTGCTCAATGAATATTAGAACCATTTTCTATGCTTTCAAGAATTAAATATTTTTGAACTAAACTCCAGGAAGTATACAATGATGAATACTAACTATTCATCAAATGTCAAACAAGAGTCTAATGAAAATTATTGTTTTAATATTTTGAATACTCATTATAAATTGATCTTAATCTAAATTTTTTCTCATCTATAAATGAATGACATCATTTGCATAAATATCCCAAATAGTGCCACACAATGTTCTTTTGGAACGGAAATTAACAGTTCATAACAAATTCCATTCACTAAATTGTACTCTAAAATGAGATTTTCGAGCATAAAGAGGTTTTGTTTATGTAAACGTTTGTGTTAAAAGCACGGAAAATGAATACTCAATGGGTATAGAATGAGGTAAAATGCAATCATATTCCCCAAAGACTTATTCTTTCAAATTTTATAATATTAAAACCCATCCCTATTTCATTCATTCATTCGAAAAAATAAAATTGTTTTTCTCATAACACTTCAATTATTTCACAAAATTTGTAATTTCGATTCTTGTTATACTTTTAGGAAATCAAAAATTATTTAATATTAATTTAAATGAATTTCAAATCAATGTCTTAATTTAATATTTAGTTATAATTATTCTTAAATAAATATATCAGAGTTTGTAGAAAATCAGTTTCTCAGTTAATCTCAAAGAGATTTTCATCTGCAAAGCTCTTCACTTTCTGCTTTGTTTATTGTGCGCTTAATTCCTCAAAATTATCATTTCAGGGAATTCAAGCAGCCATTTGCCAAGGGAGGGATCTCTATCGGAGAGAATTTCTCCTTGAATTTCGGGAGATTTAAATTCATTTTTCAATTCTCGATTTGTTACTTAAATAAGTTTTTGAAAAATGGAGTGCGTGTTCTCCTCATCAATATTTTATGAGATATTCTTAAAAAATGAAATTAAGTACTCAAGTAAAAAAATAGGAATTAGTGAAAGAAAATGCATAATTTAAAGCTCGTTTAAGAAAATTATATCACAGAAAATAAAAATTTTTCTTTCCATTTGTGAGTAATATTAGCTAAAATAAATTTGAACCAAAAAGTACAACATTTTCAACATTTTTGAAAAAAATTTCAGAATTTTTCCTTAGATTACGAAATTTAAAAAATTATTTCTAAAGTCCAAAGATCTTTGACCCCTAGATTTTAGCAACAAAAAAGAATGTCCTAGAAAATAACGATCTGACCCCAAACTTTGGCAAAGTCTGGAATAATTCAACATTACTGTTCAGTGCAATTTCGCGCAACATATTTGCATGACAATGAACTCTTCCATTTCAATTAATTCTTAATGAGTTATCTGTAGATGAATGAACATGTGGTAGAATTTTGTGTACATACTTTTCTGTTACATTTTTTTGATAATGTTAATGATTATTATTTAATTAAAAAAACATGCAAAAAATGGATTAAATCATTTTTTTTAATATAAAAAACTAGTCACTATGTTTGGAAAGGTTGAATAGTGATAACTCGTTTATAAAGATTTGATTATTATACAACTTATTGATATATAAAACGAATTCAGTGACTTATTTAATGGTTCTTTCAATTCATTTGAGTGTAATTCAATATCAAGTGATTCACTTTGTAAAAAGCGATTTCAAACGAAAACGAATTTATACTGTAATAAAAGTATCAATAATAATACAAATATCGACTATCCAACTAAATTGATCAATTTTATGATTAACTAAGAAAAAATTAATTTATTTTAAAGCGAAACAAATAGAACGAGCGAAATAAATAAGTTAGTTCATTTTTTTGTTGATAGTCTTTCTCATTGCGAATTCTCGAAAATCAAAGTTATCCCGAAAAAGGGTGAACATAGAGATTAAAATGGGATAATTATTTAGTGGTTTTCTTTTATGTTCAAAAAAATGCTGATTATAATATTTCAGAATCCAATATTAGTTTTCACTCTTAGAAAATAACTTTAAGTGTACTTAACTAATGATTGTGTTTATTGGTATGAATTGATGTGAACGAAATTCAATTTATTTATACAACAATGAAAGAGATAGAGATTTCAATTGGTTTTATGATTTCGTCTCAATTAAGACACATGAATAATGTTAACTTCATTGTAGATTTTGATGATATTTAAAAATCAAAAATAAATTATTAATTTTTAAATATAATGTGTTAATATAAGTTCAATTAATTAAGTGAAATCATTTCATTTTTTCATTTTGAATTTTTTGCTTAACCTTATAGTATTCGAATATTGTTTCTTATGTCATAACCATAAATGAGTTGTAGAATTAAATCAAACTAATATTATTTATGCGTCTTTTCTTATGCACTAATGATTTGTGACTTGTGAGTATAGAAGTCTTCGATATCTCTAAATTGAAAATGTCTAAATTCTTTTCGAATCATAATTTGTTATAGTTTACAAAAAGAATACATGAACATTCTGTGTATAGTAATCTGTCACATACATTACTATTTGAAAAAACTTGGATTACTATATGTTTGAATGTCTTTTAAAAGAACAGTCAATTATTGAGATTCTATAAATTTTTACTCACTATAATTGAAAATATAAATGTGAACATTGAATTACATAAAACATTAGATTGTTAAGCATGTTGTCTACGATATTATCTTCATTTTCTCTTTTGTCTTCTTTTCTATTTTTGCATTTATACAAAAATTAATTATTAGTGTAGGTGTATAGCTCTCAAATACAATTTCATTGCAAATGAGTGCATATTAAAACATTCATAGTCAGTGTGAGTATTTTCGAACAAATAAAATTTAAAGTGGAAATATTTTATTTACTTGTGTAAACTCAATGCAATTTTTAGATAATATTTAATTAGA
Source organism: Camisia spinifer (assembly GCA_034694065.1). NCBI lineage: Eukaryota > Metazoa > Arthropoda > Arachnida > Sarcoptiformes > Camisiidae > Camisia > Camisia spinifer. Next base: position 5,036 of record JAQFXV010000286.1, read on the forward strand.
TTATCTAATTTGACGTGTTTGAAACTTTTCAACCGAATTCATATATGCATTTCTACAGCTTTGATAAAATAGAAAGAGTTATTGATTTCAACTTTCAATTTAATGAAGTTTTATTATTAAAAATATTCAAACAAAAGTTCTACCAATTTATTTCTTACTTTAAATGGAATGAATCAGAGACTGAAATTTGCCGGTATTTACACAAAAGTAGGTTTGACTTTCTCTTAATTTTGTAAGTCATTAAAACTTAATTGCATTTTTACAGTTATTATAAATTGAAGAGTTGCCAAAGCAACACATCTACAGTACAGAGATATTGTGTATATTGTGTTGTAGAGAGAATACATCAAAATCGGTTCAATTAAAGAATATCAATTCATGGTTGAAATGCCGTTTGCAACACATAAAAGAATAGAAATTAAATGCAAATTCTTTATTTTATGCACTGTTTTATAAACAGAAGAGCAATACTTCCATAAATTCATGACCTTATTCTACTGTTTCATCGAGTTTGTGTTGAGTCAAGTCTTATTTATTCATTCATTTATATCTCTGAATGGATTTGTGTGTATTCGCTAATGCTTTGATCCCTCTATCTCTAAGACTTTTTCATAAAGAGAAACTCTTCATTCTTTTGGACTAAAAGTTAACACTAGGGCTAAAAATTTGTTCATTTCATTTCCATTTCAAATTCCTTTATGAGATAGAAAGAAAAGCCAAAGCCTACGCTCGTTATCATCAGCTCTCTCTCTCTCTCTCTCTCTCTCTCTCTCTCTCTCTCTCACTCACACACCCACTCACTCACTCACTCACTCACTCACACACACACACACACACACACACACACACACACATTCACTTTAGACTTTTGTTTCATTTTTTGTTTTCTTCAAGTTTTTTTTATTGATTTCTAAAAAAATTTTGTTGTTTTAATAATAATATATTTTCGCACAACACAAATAACAAAAATGTGTTTCTCAGATACTGTTTATATCTTCGTCTTTTTTTGATCAAAGATTTTATTTTGTTTTTCATACTTTTGATATTAAAATGTGGAAAAATTTAAGAACCTGAATACACAGTAAATTTTTCATTTATGGTGAAAGAAATATTCAGATATATGTTATTAATGAGCTGAAAGTATTGTACTCACGAAAATGCATTATGCATTAGCTCTAAAATAAAAGTTTAAGTATTTTATGCAAAGTGTCACGAATGAACAATTTAAAATTGAGTTTGAATTTTTGTTTCTCAGATGCATGAATTATTTCACATAACTCATATTCAGAAATTCTGAAAAAAATAATAAAATTTAATTTAAACTTTATCCCAATGGATGTATTGGTTATTTGAATTTTGAACCAACTTTTGGAATACTCAAAGCGTAAATGATTTGTGGTCACAAAATATCGAAAATTTTTTTTGTAGTTTTGAAAGATCATATTGAGACAAAAAAGTCAGAAATGAGAAAGAAGAATATGGTTACCCATACAGTAGGAGTGAAATCGATTAGAACTGTTAGCGTGTGTTTCACTGCTCAACAAACATGACTTTAACTGCATTGACTCTGCATTGACTTATTTAATATTGAAATTACAAAAAAGATAGCAAACGTATACAACCATAGGTTTTATCAAAATAAAGGCATACTCTGACAGACCAAAAACTATTTGTACTCAAAATAGCAGAAAAATACTATAAATTTTCTGACGGCTTATGTTCTCAATGTCTGTTAGAAAAGCATTGCGTTGAAAAAACCATTACTTCTTTAATAAGAATTTCATCATTTTTCTCTTTTCTTAACTCAATCCACTTTTTGTGTTGATCTAATTTTTCAGGTTTGCTTAAGTTTCGAATCCATTATTTATTTACAATTGGAATTTTTACGCCAAAAATACTTTATTCTCTTGAGTCTCATTTTTTATTTCTTTTCTTTTATAATTGGATGAAATAAATTCAGAACTACAATAAAATATAATCCTTACCAGAAAAGTTGCAATAAAGAAAGAGACTAAAAAATGATGACATAAAGAAAGGCAAAGAGACGGAAAAATTTTGATCGCCTTTTATATTAAATAATAGTATTATTAGCAAAAATTAATGTTACGAATTAGGAATTAACTGTCTTCATGAATGTCACAGAAAACGCGAAAAAAGTCTTTAATGTCAACTAATCTCTTATGAAATTTGTTCCACAAATATTGACTTTTACGTCTTTCATTCTTCTTAACCTTTCTCTTTTCGCATTAAGTGACAATTGTTTTTCTTCTCTTTTTTCAACTATAATGAATTGCAATGTTTTTTGCATTAAAACTCAATGAGAATGTTGTAATATAAGATACTTTTTGTTTTATACTCTGTACTCAGTATTGTTTCTCATATATTTTGTTCAATAAAATGACTCTAACATTAAATGGCTAAGGGAGGGGAGTGTATGTGGGGTTTGAACCCTCTGGAAAAGTTCAATAATCAGATATCCTCCCTTTGATTTTGACCGTTTCTGAACCCTTCTAGAATCTTGAAATTTCAAAAATGTAGTCCTATTGCACTTTTGCTATTTTATGAAATACTAGAAAACATTAAAAAAAATTAGTAGCCAAATGTTTGTTATTAATAAATTACATTAATAGATTAATTATAATCATCTGGACTTTGCTATGCATTTGTTTAAACTATTGAGTTTGACTTTTAATTAATTATTTTTTTGATCGATATTAATTCGTTATAATAAATATTGTGAGCTCAATATTATCCATAATAATACTTGTTGTGGTCATTGCTTATCATTTACAACTGTCTCAAAGATATAATATTGTTCTAGAAATCGCTTAATTTGACTTTCAACGTATTTCTAAATGAAAAAATATTTCTCAATATTTTTCGGGAATCATTTGCTAATTAATTGAATGGAACACTTTTAAACCTGTTATGTGCCTATACGGAGAACCGTTGAAGAACCATTGTATTCAATGTTAAGATTATAAGATCCAATTGATGAGGAGTTAGTTCTACACCAACGATATGCTAATAATATTTCCTCAAATGATATCAAAACTAAAGTACTTCTAATGAATTGATAAAATAGCCATACTTTTATTATTTATAAGTTATTGTATAAGTTATAAGTTAACTAATTGTAATTTCATTCAATAATTATTTTTTATCCAGAAGAGGTATTAAAATCAATTTGAGGTAATTTTAGAATAAAACATTTTAAATTATTTTTGAGGAAAAAATTGATCCCAATATCCGGAAAAATTGTCATTTAAAATCCGAAGAGTTTTGACCTCCCCTTAAGTTTTGAGAAATTCAGAAAGCTCACCCCTGGAAAGTTGAGCATGGCCAAATCTGTTCCAACATCAACAAACAAAATTATCAATTCAATGAATAATTTATTTGTCATCAGTATTTGTTAAAAAAACAGAATTTCCTAATTTTCCAAAAAATGAACTGAAGCAAAGTTCATACTAATATATAGAAGTACTTCAAAAATAGGATAAACTAGCATTTTCCAATATCAAACTGCTAAAAGTGAAAAGTTTCTATTCATGTGAAACATGAACTCATCCATCATTATTCTATTGTAATTCAATAGTTTGAAAAATATGTTTCGTGATATTAACTTAATTCAATGCAAATACTAAAATCAAAATATCATGAAATACTACACTGATATAATATTTTATACAGTATAATGGTGATTTTTTACAACAAACGATTGAACAAATAATTCTAATATCTAACTTTATTTTAGCATTGTTTAGTTTTATCGTCAGTAAAATTCCAATGTGAAATAGAATCTATTCCAATATGCAGTATTTCACCAGTTTTTACTATCCAAGAAAATCTGCATAAATAACATTTGACTTGAGTTCAAAATGAAATATTATTTATTACTGGGTCAGTATTACTGAATGACTTGAAAGTGGATCAATTGACATGAATGCATTTGAAAAAATATATGATTCATTTATTCTGATTTAATTTTTCGAATTCCTCTTTATCTATCTTATAAAGTGATGGAAAGTGCTAAAAATAGGTTCTTCAATGAATTTATTCAATTTTTAAGCTATACTGAATTCTAGCAAATATTTTGGTTCATTGGTGAGCATATTTTTGAGCAAGCATTCAATTTCAAAATTCAATAAATACAAAGAATGATAAGAATATTCTGAAGAATATTTTTTCCAGCATTTCTACAATCAATAGATCACAAACAAGGTTCATGAATAAGGATTATAAAGAATTTTAATGAGTTTCAGTTTCATTTACCATTTATTGGTAAAAAAATTAATGTAAGTTATGGTATGAATTAAGTTGAATGAATTTCTCTAACAAAATTTGTTTTGATTGATAGTTGTATTTACTTTGTTCGATTAGCCTTTCTCTAAGCCTTACTATCAAGTGATGCGGAATCATTTGGTCATTTAACTTAACTTTCTTCGATGACTGATAACTAGAATGCAATAATACATCCCCTAATCTTTAGTAATGCCTTTTATTGATCACACACTTTTGCAGAGATGAAGCCTTAATCTTTTATATCATAAATATACTGATATTCATTATTTAAGCGAATTGAATAACATTTCGTTACATTTATGATAAAATATCAAATCTCAGAATTGATTCTGTTCTAAAGATTACGAATAATTCGAAGTTAATGTTTCGATTATATCATTGAATAAACTAATCCTCTTTATGGGAGCAAATAAACTAAATCCCCTGATTCCTGATTTTTATGGCTTTAATTTTATATTTTTAGAAAAAATTTCAAAATTTTTGTAATTCGAAACTCATATTCATTCACTTATATTTGAGATTAACTGAGCAATTGATTAAATTGAATAAAACTTTAAATATATAATAGAAAAGATGATAAACTAAAGGATTAATAATTATTTATCAAAAGTTTGAAAGCCTTACAAATAAGGACTACTACTTGAGTGAATATAAGCATTGGAAACTCTTGCACAACAAAGATATACAGATGGGATGTATACCTCCTAGAAGTTTGAAACACTTATGCATTAAAACTATATGATGAATAAGCTTTATGATATTTTCTATGAGTATTTGTATCATATACAGTATAATATTATCGATGTATTGAATTTTATATTTGTTTCAGAATATCTTCAATTCAAAGAATGGTTGATTCTAAAAAGGATGTTATTATCGCTCTCAAAATGATATGTGAGATGTGTTTTAGAGATTTGCAACTGATTGCTGACTGTAAGGATTGGATGATCTTAATTGCTATTCAAATCTTTCAAGCCATAAGTTTAATTGAAGAAAACAATAAGGTTGAAGAAGCTTAAAGAAACAATACTAAAATATACCGGTATGTCTCGTTCCTCTCATGACATCCATGAGCATAGGTTTACGGCATTTTTTTCTAATTTTTTGTGTACAACTTTACTTCACTTGATTCTCATTGAGAGTCAAATTCATGAATACTATAGCAAATATTTGAAAATATTGAGCGTTTCGAACGAGTTTCTGGGAATCTAAGTGTCGTAAGCCATCAGGCATTCATACATCGCATGCATCATAAGTATCAATGCAACCGATTTTAACTGAGATCACTCTAATAGAGTCTTTTGATTCTAGTATAAGCAAAATAAATATTAAATCTGTTTATATGGGTTCAGGAACTTTCAGGTTCATTAATGGCTAGATTTGAGAATTAGTGACTGAATCAGTTCAATTGAGTCATACGTGGATTGTTTACTGATATTTTATAAGTTATTTTCTTTCTTTACCAGAACTCATTGATTCGCATTAGAGTTGCACAAAAACATTACAACTGTTTCATGCAATAAAATTCAATAATTGAGTTAATATCTCAATATATAATCTGCAATATATTTAGCTATTCAAATATCAATATGGACTCAATAATTCAGGTAAGAATCTTTAGATGCGCAGAATCTATGTTCATGAGTTATCAATACTAAGTTACGAGCGGTTACATTTTGAAATGTCTAAAATCGAAATTCTTAAATCCTGTTTCACTATAACTTATCATCAAGTCATTCAGTTTTTACACTCAAATATACAAAATAAATCACACATAAGAAAGGTCAATTTTAAAGGGAGGGCAAATTCAAAGGGGGGTATCAAAACTCAGCGTTTTTACAAGATATATTTTCTGAAATCGATGAAATTTTTTATTTCTTTTGAATTTTTATCAAAAATTGTATTTAAACAAATAAATTTCTCCAGAAATTTTTGAGGTTAGAGGGTAGGGTATACAAACATCTTTCTTATGTATGAAAATGAATCAATAGTTTCATTTAATACAAATATTTTAGTTAAAAAACACAATAATATGATTTAACTTTAGTTTGCTCAACTTAATTCTGTCATATCTGCTCCTATAGAGAACGAATCCATTGTGTGCAATCATTAGTTTAATGAGTGAATTATTGCATTCTTATTATGCTAAAGCACACATCTCTCACTCTTTAGTTTAAGTGTATAGTGTTTTAAATCTTCAGTTTTGCCATAGTATTTTTTTATATGAATCTTGGGATTTAAAATTCAATCGAAGATTCTTTATTTTCACTCACTCTCATAATACTAACAATTTAGTGAAAACTAAGATAACTATTGGTATACAATTTGATTGAGATGAAGAAACTTTCCATTCCCTCAAGAACCTTCACCAAGAAATAAACAATAATATTTTCTCTCATTATGGTTTTACTATTTAAGACAAGTCAGTTATTTAATTAAATTTAAATTATCATTAAACATTACCTGGATAAAAGAGCTAAAATTATTCAAAAATTGATTTCAAAAAATGTTTACTAACGCATAACATAATGTGAAAGAAACATAAGAAACAGAACAACAATTAAGAAAGCGTGCAATTTATGTTTATTGAATAATAAACAATAAAACCCTAAAGAGTATGTTTCTGTACGAATGCTCACGAATTGTTGATTCTTATTCTTTGTTTACAGAAAGCAGTCAATTGAAAAATTTTCTGCCATTAAATCATTAGTTTAAAATATGAAATTAGAATAAGATTTATTTTATGAATATTTAGTTGTAATGTTTAGAAATGTTCACTTCTTGTTACAAAAGGAAGAATTAACACCAATGATAGAGTCAAAAAATAAGCTCACTTATTGTATTGTATAAAAAGGTTAAGGCATTTTAAAGTGATCCTCTACCTCTCCAACATAAATAGCTATTGATAGTTTTGATTTGTTTTAATCGGAGTTTACTGTATTTAAGTTTAAATATTTTCAAAGTGTTGTTCTCCAAATATTTTGAGTTTTTGTTAAGTTAATTAATTTAGAATTTATAAGGTTCTAATATTTTAAAAGAAGTTTTTGAAAATTGATTTTTTAATTTAAAGATTAATTTCAAAGTAACACATTTTCATTATTCACTCATATTATAAATTAAATCATTTAAATTAACTTCTTTTGCAGACAAATTCTGTTACAGGGTTACTGATAAGGGTTATTTTCTGATAATTATTATTTTAATATATGCATACTTAGCACAAGTACTATTATTTCACATTTTTCTAAACCTTTAAGCGTCTCTTTAAATAACTCATTTTAGAACATTAAGACTACCTTTAATTAAGTCTTAAAACAAGAAAAAAGTTTTAATGTGTTTGTTTGTATGGGGCAGTAGTGAGAGGTTTCAATCGATGCACTTAACGTTAAGGAAGGCATTAATTTGAAATACATGTCTCCAATGCGATCACATGAAGACAGTCGTCACTTAATCCAACAAAATCCATACTGACATTAAAAGATTTAGAAGAGTGAACCAAATAATTTTTCTAAGTTATCTCTAACCCGCCCAAACATTCAGTCTTCCTCTTTCCATAAGTTCAATGATTAAATGAGATATATTTTGATTTAATTATATCAACTATTGTCTGACTTGACTATGCTTTAGGAATAATTATGATTTTGTTTAATGACTAAATTTTCACAAATTATTGATCAATCACAGTTTATTCTTAACTTAATGATATTTTTTATGGTTTTTTGTCCTCGAAATATTCAAATCTTTTTTAGATACTGTGAAAGTTTTATTCTGATGAACAACTCATGCAAATAATGTCAATTTATTCAAATCTTTTTTTAGACAAAAAGAGTCTCTTTAGACAGATTCATGTCAAATGTAAACGTAATTATAAATAATTGTGTTTATAGACAACTATTTTATTAGTGAGTAACTTATAATTTTATTATTATATTTCTGTTTTTAAACTAATGCTGTGAAAATCATTTAAGTTAGTTTTCAAAAATATGGCACTTATACAAGTATAGATACAAGTAAATACTCTTTATATTTATCAAAGACTGATATATCTATTCTTTGGTTTTTCCCCTCTATATTTCTTTTGTTGTTGTTGTTGTGTTAAATCAACTCATATTTGAGTTGAAGTTTTTTGTTGATAGCATATGAGTATGAGTTAAGATTATCCCCAAAAAATACCAACTGATAATACCAGCGCTTTCCAGTTGGTTGAGGGGTAAAAACGAAGATGAAGAGTAAGTAGTATTAGTGTTGGCGATCGATGAGAGTATCGTATCAGACATAGAATAGCAAAGAGAGAGAGAGACTGTGCTAAAGAGGACTTTGAATATTGTGTGTGATGTGAGCGGAGGATACAGTTTGGGAAAAATGATTGCGAACACAGCGCACACTTAATTGCAGTGAACCAATGGGTTTGAAGTACGAGAACTTCACTATTACTTCTTTGAAAAAGCTCTATTATATGCAGTGTTTAGTGTTAATAACTTCACCAAAATTGTGTGATAATAGTCAATACTTTTTGATGTGAGAAAATTTCATTTAAAACTATGCGTACATTAAATGTGTTCTCAATTTAAAGTATTGTAATCTTCTGATCGATTATTACTATTATTATATGCTATTATTTTACTGACTGAGCAAAAGTTGATATGAATCGCTCACACTATTTATTATAACTTATTATCATTAAAATATCAAATCTAGCGCTAAAATTATTATTATTATCGCAATTATCATAATTGGATTCTTTGTGATTATATATTATTAACTTAACGACACATTTGAAAATAACTTGAATTAATTGGTAAATAATTTCATTATTTTAAAATTAAGTCATAAAATGTTTATGAAAGCAAATAATGATAAAAAGTTAGTACAATTTTTTTCATATCCCAACACATCAATCACTTATTTGATTACTTAAGCCTTTATTCTTAAACAAATATTATAAATATAAGTCAAAAAAGTTTAAGATTTTTCAGGAATTTATACTTGAATATAAGATCCAAACTATTCAAAATTCTTTATAATGGGATTCTTTTTGAAAAGATGCCAAACAATAAATCTCAATCGTATACTTAATAAGTGATTCAATTCAACTGAATTAATCTTTTGTACTTCAATAAAATTCTTGATGTTTTTTGGGGTACGAAAAGAATGAAAAAATCAAAACTAATTGGTTTTAGTGTTCCAATAGATCTAGAATTGATGTATTATTCTCAATAAGACGCCAAATATGTTCCAATTGTCCAATATTTGAGGAAATGGCGCAGAATTACGATCTTCAATAGGTTTATATAAAGTTAGTGTTAGTTCAATCACAAACTGCTGACTCGAGAGCTTAAACCCTCACTTGAATTACTTTTAGCGAAATTCTTAATTTAATTAAATAGCAAAATAATGTGTTTTATGCCTTCCCTAATCAGAGTTCATTTTATTTTGTGATAACTTTTATGAAATTCTATATTTATTGGTTAGAGACTCATGTGTTAAGCATTACTCTTTTTCTAAACACATCCTGTTTTTGGAGTTTAATTTAAAATGTGTTTAAGAGATGATAATAACTATTGATAATATTGTGCTTTATTTGTGTTGAAGTGTAAATGTTGAATGTTATGGCAGTCAATGAAGCGAATGGTCATTTGGGTGCAGATAAATGGTATCTTTAGTGATATGTCGCGCGAGGCTAAAAGCTGTCAAGAAATTTTTCCTCTTTTTCCACTTTACTCCCTATATGGCAATCAGAAGATGAATTTTTTCTTTTTTTTTCTTTTTTTTTTGATGCTGTTTCTACTTTGATAGCAATTTTCAAAGCGCTTCTTATTATTTATCAGATTGAATGGGAGTGCGATAAAAACATTTACAAAAATTAATGATTTCTTAAGTTAATAGTGTTTACTATTAGAGATAGAGCTTAAGGTTCTATTTTCACTATTATAATCATTTTAAGCAGAAACAACTTTCATGTCCGACAAGACTTCCAACTTTATTCTGACAGCATATAAGTGTGTCATTGGATGGCATTTAATTTGAAAGTATAATTTAATATGAATTGACTCTCAATAACTAAATTATGTTCAGACATTTTATACAGAAGTAATCTTTAATTGTTATTAAGGCTTTCGAAAAATATGATAAATTCATTAATAATTAATAATATTAATGAATAACTTTTACTCAATCATATTTTTAGCATTGAATTAACATTAATGTTAATAATCCCATAAATGAGATAATTTTATTTAATAGTTTCTAAAAAGATAGCCTTAAATTACTAAATGTTTCTTCCCAGAAAAGCTAATTTTATCATTTTTATTAAATGACTCTTTTTAATATCAAACATTTTTTAAAATTGCAGGCTATCAACGGGTAAAGCATTCGCTTTTATAACCTGTGGACTCAACCTTATAGTTTTTATAAAAAATAAAAAAGTCAAAAATTGAAATAAAATAAAAAATAAGATAAGCTTAGTTTGAGTTTTGAACCTTTCAGTTTTTATAAGAGATATGGAAATTCTAAACTTTTGCATAAAATAGTGAACTTGTGTTTCACAACTTCAATACTTTCAGTTGTTTTTCATTCTAACTAAAGATAAGCAAAAATCTCAGGAAATTGAAGGAAAGAATCGATTTTAAGCATTTTTAGTTCTTGAATTGGAAACAATTTGAATAAAATTCTTTGTCTCAATTAGCGATTATAATACTTGTATGAATCAAAAAATTCGGTTTTAGTCAATACATTTTTTATCTACTTTTTAAATCCTTTGCAGTATTTATACATTTTAATATAATTAATGATGTTCAGTCATTTTCAAAACTAAAAGTTTGAGTTTTCGGGCCATAAACACCCCTTACAATTGATGGATTTCGCTTAGATTTTTTTTGGGGTATACTATGATTTTTCAAAAACTTTTTGCTGAAGAGACATCTTCGGTTTCAGCAAGGTATCAACCATAATTCACACTGACTAAACTGATAACATATCCTAAAACTACTTATATTTTAGCATATCGAAAAATATTGATTCTGTGAGCTTTGGGTCTTCAAACTCAAATATTTTGAATTTCCAAATCAGCGTAACATTTTGTTTCGATGGACAAGAATCATGAATATTATATCAAATGAAAGAAAATTTAAAGTTATTTGAATAATATACTCAACGTTTCGCAATATCTCTTTGGGTTAAAAAGTTATTTGATTAAATTCAAATTCAATTTCATTCAATTTTTTATTTAGAATAATATTATAATGCAATAATTTCCCACAAAATATATAGCAAATTTGAATTTTATCGAATAACTCAATAACCCTATGCTTGACCGACCTAAACATTAGCATTCCTTTAAACATTATTTTACTTTTAATGAGCTTGAATATTGCAACACTTGAATGCCGAGAAAAAAAGTTCATTAAAGTTCAGCGAGAATAGGAATTAGTGCAAAGAATTTTATTCATTGAAATAATTCATGTTATTAGTCTTAATTCAATTAAAGCTATGATTTAGTTTTTATATAAATGATTCCCTACAGAAGATCATCAGCTTAATAAATTTAAATAAAAATCTAATCTTATTTACTAATTAAAGTGTTGAAACTTTCTTAAACAATCCTAGAACTTATGTTTTATCCTCTATGAGTGTTGAGAGTTAGAAAGTTTCTCATTAAAAGATAGTTTCTAGAAATTTTACTAATTTTTTCTCAATTAATGAGTTGAAGCATAATTTATCAAAAGTTTGGAAAATAAATAATTATTCATTCTTTAGCAGTAATAAAATTTCTTTATATCTCTTATACTGTTCTTGTTCTCATAAGCAACCAGTTTAAAACTTGTGTAAAAGCAAAACATATAATAGAACGCCTATCTAAATTATACTATTCAAAAGTCTGTTTGTTTGTCTGTGTGACCCCTTATAGACTCGGCCCCTGGATATGATACCGGTATTATTAGAACCAGTATGAGTTCAACCGGAACTCAAAGAAAAAAATTTCCGAAAAGTGACCAGAGGCCAAGTTACCGAGGATCAAAGTTTTGCGCATAATGCTTTTCTATGGGAAAATTTTTAACGGGCTTTATTATTGCTCGCGTAGCCATCAAAACCGATATTAGTAATGAATAGCACCAATATTTCGAATTATGATAAAATTGTTTGGTTTTGGGTAAATTGCAATTCCATTTTCTATAAGTTACGCCGAAATTTTTTTCTCTCTATAGATTCTTCTATTTTTAGACTCTTTTAGCTCAGACACAATATTTATACATATCTCATATTTTATGTTTTGGGATTTTTTGAAGTTCCAAAATTTTCTCCTCAATCATTCATGAGCTCAAAAAATGATCCAAACTTAATTTTAAAGACATATTTTCCTTTAATTATTTTGATTTCCAATCAAAACTTTAAGATCTGTTGATAAATTACCAAACCATTTTCCTGTTCCAATTCATGCTAATTTTAAAATTCAGAGCTTTAATTTTTCATTTAATCATTTAATTAAAAAAATGTCAAATCTTATTTCTGTCAATGAACTTGTTATGAGAATGCGTTCAATCGTTAACTGTAGAAATAAAGATAGAGTTTATTCACTGCTGTATAAGACAAGTGACCCCTTATTAATACTTAAGTTTCAGTATTTGAGTTCTATTAAACCATTGTATTGAAAGTATAAATTGAATAATTCTATGAATTTGATCAAGAATTTTGATGGGATTCCGGTTTATTTAACAGAATTTCATTAAGAAAAATGATAATAAGCTATCATAGCATCAGCCATGAAATCAATTGAATTGCTGGAGAAAACTTGTCGTAAATAATTTCAAAGAATTTTTTAAATGGAAAAGATATAAATTGCTATTTATGATAACTGTAAAGCTGAGTCAATGAGCTTATTAACAGAATATGCTTCACTTATTTCTTTTCATGTCAAGTGGTATAAAAGGATAAACTTAAAAAGACAGATATAAAAAATATACAGAAATACTGTATTTGAAAAATGATTCGCATTCAATTTAATGAATTTCCGGAAAAATTCTTAAGATTTTTGAAATTATTTCAAATCCAGACATTAAAGTAATATCTTTGAAAAGATTTCAATTTCATAGGTTTTTTGGCATAAATTCCGCATCATTTCAAAGCCCGGAAAGTCCAAAGTTTGTTTATGACATATTTTGTCCACAGTATGATGTCTTTTGATGGCTATCATTTCCTAACAGAAATACACGTCAATTTACCGCAAAACGTTTCAGCAAATTTCACTCTATTCTTGCATTTTTCTATCTTTTATCCTCTATTTTTTGGTACCAGTAATGTGGTTATTATATTGCACAGAAAAGTGTCATTTGACGTCCGTTTGTGCAGTACTGAATATGTAAACTATGTTTTAGATTTGAAATTCAACTTATTTTTTGTTGAAATCTAATACTTTTCAATTTATTCATAGATTATTAGTTATTAAAAAAAACTTCTTTGATGCATACACTGGTATTTCTAAATAATGTTAAAAGAGAAAAATTTCCATTTCGGAATTCTATTTAATTTTGGATAGAATTTCAAATTTTATGTCATTTCAAACTCAAGTCTGATTAAATATTCACTGAAAAAGTAAATACTGACTTTAAAGCAATAAAGAGCATAGGTTTTAATAAAACAACCGAATAGTAAAGTTAGTTCAAACTGAAAACATATTGAGACCAAAAGTAGTTCTCTTCTGGGAAAAAATTTCATATTTGATTAATGCATCATTAATATGAAATAGAAAGGCATAATGTTATGAAAGCCATTTTTTATGAATCTGAATTCATCTAAATATGAACAAAATCAAGTCGTGACACATCAATAAATTATTGATTCAAATAATAACTAACTTGTCTCTATGCAGTAGCGAAGCCAACAAATTTTAGTGAGGGCTAAAAGTAAAGCCAAAGTAGATTATGAAACACCGATTCAGAGCCGAGATAAGGAAAAAGAGTTATCAATATTGGATGGAAAGGATATGAATGACCGGAATGTCGAGAGTTATTTTTTATAACAAACTCAACAGTTAATAATGGGTTTAAAAATAAATTTAAATAATCTTATTGAATTGAAATAGCATCTAATTATTGTATTTGATAGAAAATTTTATGGTAAGAAATTTATAAAGATAACTTTAAATTAAAAATAAATATCTTGGATCTAAATAATCGTTTTTAAAAGTTTGCTTAAAACTTATACTTCAAACTTCAAAACCAAAAAATCAATAAAAACTCTTTAGTCATGAGTTTTCACTTTAGATTCTAATTGAATAATAATTTGAAATTTTTACTTTCACAAAATCAGAAATCGAATTGCATTATTTAACTAGAATATTATTTTTGAAACTGTAATTAGATTTTCAATAATTCTTTCTCAGATTCTTAGACTTATTAAGCAAAATGTAACCTTATTTCAAATGAGATTTTTTATTTTCTCATTAAGTGAAGTATCATCTGATCTGATCTGATCAGAGCCTCTTTTGCACTTATCATTGCTTCGCCACTGACTTTATGTCGAGCACTACTTTTCCTTAAATGAATAAATAATTAATTCAACACTGAATTTTTCTGTTGTGCTTTAATATAAAACAACAACTTAAATGACACTTCTCATAAGTTATCCTCTGTATTGCTATAATGTTCATTCAAATTTTATTTCATTCCGCAAATTTCCGTTGTGAGGATACTGCTTATTAAGTTAGATAATGCCAAATGCGACTATACTTCTGAGCACACAATACAAATAGTCCATAATTCATATATGACTTTTGTTACACTAATAAAGCTCTCTCTCTCTCTCTCCCCTCATCTCTTTTGCATTGTTTCTCATTTGTAGCACAATATACAAAACTCGTTCATAACTATAGTCTTTTATAAAGTTTCTTTTTTCATGGCAGATAAATTTGCTTTAGGTTACATGATAGGCAAAAAAACTGAGAGATAAATTGACCTCATATGAGAGAATCGTACTCATAAGCAAAAAAAAAGAAAAGAAAAAACATGCCTTTTTCGAAATGAGAAGTTACGTAAAAACAATGGCAGCAAAAGAAAATTTATTTAATATATGGAGCAATTCTATGCTTTTATATTTTTGTGTATAACTTGAATTTATTTATCAATATGTAATCTACTTATTGTTTTATTAGTATGGATACAATATATTTTCATTTTCCTCCTCAACTTTCCATAGAGTGGACTTCAATCTTACTTAGTTAATGACATAAACACTCAAAAGAAGGAAATCCTTTGCAGTTGGAGTTCTTCCTCTCCATAAAAGTTATGAGTAAAAACATAATGCAGTTAACAATTTTATGTTCATTTTTTAAATAAAATTTTATTGCACACTACATTTCAAGGGTCATTATTTTTTATAACTTTTCTTCATAGACTTATTCAGAAAATAGAAATGAAAGTATTGTTTTAATAATTAAGTTCATTGAGCTATAACCTTGTATTCATTTTTCCTTTCTTGTTAAGTACATATTATTACATGTCAGAAAAGAGTAGAAATAAGTTTGAAAAATTACAACTCAACAATACATTATTCCTTAATACACATCCTTTTTCCACTCTTAGTGTCGTTCTTTATTTCAGTGTCTTAGAAGTTGATATCAAATTTTTCTTAATTATACCACCAATTATTCATCCGTGCATTTTCTTAATACTTTACTCTATCTGTTCAAAAAATTAGTTTAAAACTTCCTTTACTTGTTTAATCATTAAACTTAACTTTTTTCTTAGTTTCTAAGAAACGAAACTATTTTACGTCTCGTTAATTTTATTATACCTTTACTCTAGTATTTCATAAGAATAAAGCAGTAAATCACCATTTCTAAGAAGTTATGCATCGGATTCTTGAGCACCAATATATCCGTTTAGTACTAACTTTTTTCGCGCAATATTACCAAAAACTTCAGTAATTCAATGAGTTTTTCTTAATTAGAAAAAGTATAAGTTTAAACAAATTGAATATTTCCCAGATTGAGCTCTGATTTTGAAAGTTAATGAAATCCCCGGAATGACATCTCGCACAACCACTTTTGTTTCAATGGTAAACATGTAAACATAAATTGAAATAAATTTGATTTTTATACAAAAAATAAATAAAAAATAATTTACAATTATTTGAATAATTATTCCTATTCTTACTTCAAACAAATAGTTGACTTTATTTTGTTGAAAAGCTGACTATAGCTATGACAAGATCGTTGAGCTGTTTTAAGGCTAAAGAATTATTGCAACAGTCATAACAATGTATATACCACTTATTTGAGTGGCATCCGTACCATCGGTACATCAGACTTACGTTCTCTAAACATCCATGAAGTTGTCATTTGAATTGTGATCCGCTATTCAAATACTAACGGACTCTTTGGATGGAAGCAGGAAACAAATGATGGTCTATTGTGACTATGATTGTGAATGTGTATGTGTTTGTATGTATGCTATGCCAAAGATATCCAAACAAATCTGTTGGCCTTAAGGAATGCTTAAGATAAGTAGATTACCGAATAAATGGAGCAAATGATGTGTGAATGTTTTTTAAACGAATTGTGAGCATAAACTTAATGGTAAAGTCGATAAACCCCAAAAACCCTTAGTTTTACTTATCTTTCACAATTCAATTTCAATTTTGGAAACATATTTTGAATTTTTCAAGTTCTCATTAATATATAGAAGAATCAAAAATGATAAAAAAAAGATTTTACTAAAGTTGAGTAAACTTTGTTTTGAGCGATTCTTATCGACAAAAGAATCGATTGCTTTGAAGGTTTTGTGAACAAGTACTACAAATTCATATTTACTGCAGAATCGAAGTTTAGATCAAGAAAGAGTATTTCCATGATTTTTAAAAAATCTGAAGGAAAAAATTCTCTACCTCTATAGCCTTAAGTGTATTTATTATAGAGACTAATAAATTATGAATAGAATAATTTGATAGAAAAAAAAATTAAAGCATATCATAAATTGAAATAAATAACATTCCAAGCGAGAAAAATTGAATCCATTTAAAATTCAATGAACTTTTGGTAGAATTTCTAAAAATTAAATTGAATTATTTGATAGAAAGTTTTATTTCGATAAACAGGGCATTCGTTTTTTGAGATCCAATTATATTCAGAGTGTCTGTAATCCTGTCCACAATTAATTTAAACAGAAATAAAATTTGTTGGAAGTTATTCTTGACTTTTCTTACCAAAAGCCAAAAGTCCAAAAGTCCCTCCAGAGTAAAGGGAAAAGAAGTTGAATCACTTTCGAGAGCGTAGCATATGTTGAAATCTAAAGACGTGATTGGAATCGTTGGTATTATCTGTGAACCACATTTTTCAAAAATTGAATTTCTTTACAACTAAAGCACACATCCTATCTCTTTATTGATTTTATAAATATGGATAAAAAGCAAGTGCTTCAGTGTGTCATTTGAGGGATTCCATCAATAATAACATTGCATGACTACTTTTCACTTGTTTTGTACCATTTTTTGCTTATAAATCTATCTTTTGATCTCTATCTTCTTTTTCTTGATTTCTCAACATGTATAGCATATATCCATTTCATATACGACGCAATTACAAACGAAATCTTAAACGTGATACTCATATCAAATCAAAAAATCAATTTTTAAAATTCTATCAACGCTTAAATAGATTTGTATTGATATCATTAAATACGTATTAACTTTTTATCGATGAAATAAACTTTTATTATACTCTTCTTCAATGGCAGAATTTTTTTCAATGATTCACTTTTGCTTATTTTTAAACAGAATTCGTTTTAAAGTTTGGTTAAAAGCATACAATATGTGAAGAAGTGATTTGAAATTTTCATTATGACATTCAACTCATTGATGGCTCAAATACTTTACTGGAGTGTGACTTTTCATTATATAACATGTATAATTCGCATCACAGAGTCAGGTATGCATACAATTCACTATTTTCATGATTTATACGGAAATCCTGTAACTCTAATGTATGAAAACTCTTATAATTCATTTGTGTATAACTAAGTATTACAAGTTAAATATCAATATAAAGTTCAAAAATATAATAGTCTATAGATTCACAAAAGTTTATATTTCACTTTCAAATTTTTCATTTAATGTGAATCTATTGTATAAGTGAATTCATATTGAGAAATGTCTTCACCGACTATTATCTCTTATATATTCCAAAAGATATTATTCATTTTGAATCGATTCAGTTTTAAAGCACATAAAATATTTTTCTTGATTTATGATGTTTTAAAGTTGAAATATCGAAACAAGCAGTTGATCATAAATATTGATTATTTTGCTATTGATGTTCTTGGAATAAAACCAAAATATAGTGGAATAACATACATATCAATGATATTCAATATAATTCTTTTATTCTATGATAAAGTAGTGTCAAAACAGATTAATATTATCGGATTAAACTGTTAATAGTAAAGCCTAAATATCATATTTCGGTCATCAATCATCAAATTTTTGGTCACCATTTCACTGACGGATGAGATCCACTTTTATTACATTCTTTGAATTAAGTCTTCCTTTAGAGCTTATTTATTTGCAAAATTGTTAACCAATAACAGCATTATCTCTCTCATAGATCTATTTCCATATGTCTTATGAGTTAAAGTTATGCCATTCAATTCAATTATAAGAAATAAGAATGAATTTTTTCGGAATAACTTATGAGTACTAAAAATGCATTTTTTGGTTTTGCATTTCTTTGTTATTATAATTTCTCACACAATCAATAAATTTCAATCTAATTTCTCTATTCAAGTGATTTTCACATAGAGTTCTTAATGACTGGTTTTCAACGCAGAGAAGATTTGATGATTATTGTGAGTTAGATCTCTTATGATGTCATGAGATACTAATTGATCACTCTTTGCTTTTATAAGCATCTTCTCGTCAATTATACTGCACACGAATAGTCTATACTTTTATCTGTATTGAGAATCGGATCCATCTTTTGAATTGAGAGCAAAACTCATATAAAAATGTTTTGTTTAGTTATTCTATTTAAAAGAATTTTTTCCTAAAACACAAGCGAATAAATTTTTAGAAAAACTAAAAGTAATCGTTAAGAAGATCTTATGAATAGCAATGGTTTTTATTAATCATGTTTTGAGCTTCAAAACCAAACAAATGAATTGATTTTATTTTTTAATTAAAATAAAGATGAAACTTATGTTCACGTTTTATTTAACGAGTTTAGGTTAATATGAATTTTTGCCAATAAAATAGTTCATTAATATTTATATATGATTACAATTCTTTATTAACAAAAAGCTCTGCTTTATTAGTTTATCCTTTGAATATTTAATACAAATCTTAATTATTTATTTGTATCACAAAACAAATAAAAATCCCATTTGGATTCTTGTTTGCAGTTAAAGCTCACAAATGAGTAGAGCAACAAAAAACGAGACATTAAAACATTTATACTCAACATTAAAGACAAATATATGTTATAAATGCTATAAATATATACTTCAACTGCTGGAAAATTGATCGAAATATTTGCTGAAAGACAGCTTTTCCCTTTCGTTTCACATCAATAGCTTTTTCAAATCCTTCTTAGGATTTATCGAAAGATTATTGAGTGAAAGTACGCAAAGAAGAATGATATGAAAGCGTATAACAAGTCCATCAAATAGAGCTTTTCAGCAGCATTTTATATCATTGTTTTCAGTGACATGCAGTGTATATTTTCTATGCATAGTTTATTTAAGTTAAATGTAAAATATAGACAGCATTTCTTTTGCTGAAGTTCTTACTCTTTTCTTATGGGTTACGTTTCTATTACCGCAAATACTATAAGATGTTCATCACGAGTCATATTTTTCTTGTCATTATTATTATTATCGACAGACCCTCATGACATTCACCCGTTATAAATGATATTGACTGAGCTCTTGTTCAACTAAAATCAAGACTCAGCTCAACATCAGATATTTCAAAAGAACTCAAGCCCTCATTTTTCGAACGTAACTGCTTTCATAGATAATGCTATAGTTAAGCTCGAGCTTCAACATAAAGCTTATTTTTTCTTGAAAAATGATCTCTTAATTTCCTTGAAATTAATTCAGACGTTTTTCCTCAAAATGAGTATAGAAATCAACACTAAAGTGTAGAAAGACTTGACATCAAATTACTAAACGATTAAATTCTTTCATAGACTAATTCAAATTGTCATCAATTTCAGAATATCATAAACGGTTAGTAGAAATCAAGATATTTTCGCTCATTCTTGTTAAGATCAAACAACATTTTTATGCTGGCTTGAATTTAATCTAAGAATTTATTCAATTCAATTGTATTATGCTATGGGTTATGTATTGTTTTGTTCAATGGGTTTCTAAAGATGATGTCTAATTCATGAAATCAATTTGAATGCCTGATAATATATTGAGGTTATATATAAAAACTTTATATAACTATTAATATATTGAAACTGTCCCTTAGTTGAAAGTTAATGTAAATTTTCAATTTGATGGCTCGAATTTTTAGAATCGAAATATGATATTTTGGAGAGTATTTAATGAGCTACTTATCAAATAATCTAAAAATAATAGTCAGTATAAATGGAGATTTATAGTCTAAATGTGCACTAATGAAAAGGTCTTGGAACATGTATGAAACTTATTGAGAAAACAATCTTTTAGTCAAAAACGTTTAATCAAATGTTCTCAGTCTTATCACTATGAATAAAAGTTAGAACTATTGAGCTTTCCAAATATATTACTACCGAATACTGTTTTTATCTATGATTCAATAACAAACTTTTACTACTTTGAAAAATAGAACTTTTATTTAGATAAAGAGAAATTTAATAATTAAATCATTGATAAGATAACAAAACAATTGGGAAACCATAAGTTCTAACTTTGACTCATAACGATAAGACGTTATGTTAATCGAAAATATTTGATTCAAATTTCATTACTATCTATTTGTTTTCTCGATACATATATATTCCAATACCTTTTCATTATTGCACTTTTAGATTATAAAACAAAACTCCAAATACTATATTTTTGAACTTTGGAAGTAGTTTTTGCTAAGATTAAAATTTTTTGGTAAGTCTCAATCTAATTAATGATTCAATAATAATATATAATCTTGATTTTTAAATATAATAAATATCAAATACAACTTTTGTTTGCAAACGAAATAAATGATCATCCATTTGACAAAATTTATAAATCAATGTAAATCAATATTTGAAGGGTTAGTAAATATATCGCTGAATCTTGTATTTACAATATATGAAGACCCTTCAAATCAATACATGTATGTTTCTGTGATTTTCGGTAAAAATACTCTAAGGAAATATATTTTATGTGTATTATGGAGAGTGAGTTAATCAATTGAGTTTTCTTGTGTTAGTTAACCTAAAAATACAATTTTA
Source organism: Camisia spinifer (assembly GCA_034694065.1). Classification (NCBI taxonomy): domain Eukaryota; kingdom Metazoa; phylum Arthropoda; class Arachnida; order Sarcoptiformes; family Camisiidae; genus Camisia; species Camisia spinifer. The sequence continues at coordinate 26,745 of JAQFXV010000286.1, forward strand.
AAAAATTCATTTATGCATTTTTT
>JAQFXV010000287.1:0-26755 GCA_034694065.1 Camisia spinifer
TTTTTCAGCATTCAATAATGTATTTTTATCATTAATAAAATCATAAAATTGAAAATTTTGCCATTGAAAACTTGAAACTGGACTCACAAATCGTTTGATTAAATGAACCTAGTTTTGAGTTAGGTTATTTCAATCTATTAAACTTAATTTGGAAGCATTAAACATTAAAACTTATTGTTCAATAAAATAAAATTATTTTAGTTTTGGTTAAATTATGGTTTCAAAGATTGAAATAAGTGCGGGTTTCAAACAAAGACTTGATGTTTACTCGTAATTAAAAAGGAACAAAGTCTTAGAAATAATTCAATATAAGTCGAATACCTGTTGTGAATTTATATACTTATCGAATGTTAAGACTATTAATGCTACTTAACTTATCAAATATATTCATAAAATATAAAGACTTTATTTCACAAATTGTGAGAACATAAAATTCCTAATTGTAAAGGTGTTTTGTGTCAAATTTTGCAATTTTGCCGAAAACTAGACAAAAGGCATCCAGTTTAGGGTACCGAATGGACACTGGACATTTAAGCGACAAAACTGGACAGTCCAGTTGGTCACCCTATTTGTACTAATTTGAATCTTGATCTTAAAATCAAATGAATATAAATGTCATCCAAAAGTTTTATTTGATTGATCTATTACTAAAATCTGATAATTTATCTATGATCATATCTCGAGACTTGATTTTAGAATTATCTTAAAGTATCAGTTTTTATTATTCTCTATTTAATCGATGAATTATTTGAAAAGACCTTTATCTGAAGCATTGTTATACCTGCAACTCGTCGTACATAGAATTGAATTGGTTCTCAAAACGAATCAATAAGAATTGGCTTCAGATTATAATTATTTTACTATATAAATTATTTTGACCGTTTTTTGAATCAGAAATAAGTTTGCTATATTCATCAAAAGTTGAGTAACTTTTTCTAAAAAACCTCTAAACTCAAGTTATTGATAGAATTTTTCAGCACTAGATGTCATACAAGATCTAAAGCTCATAAATTGTTCTTTCAATGAATAGTTTTTATTTAATTTAAAATTCAATTAAAAAATTTTGTTTATGCCTCTATTTTATATTGTCGTAACTATTGATAGGATTAAAAGAGCCTACCTTTAGATTTCAGAGAAGTTATGTTTAATTCTAATTAAATGTAAAAACTTGAAAAAAGTCGTACAGAGATAATTCATTATCCAATTAAAAGTTCCGTAAAAATTGAAATTAACTGAAAACTAACTAGACTTTAATTAGACTTAACTTATTTATAATAATAGTATGAGATCTTTAAAGCCTTGTAATGACACAAATTATAAAACTTTAATCAAGCGATCGAATTAAATAATGTTTTTTCAATCATGTAATTCTCATGAGATTTTATTCGAGTAAAGAGTCTCAAAGTCTCATTCAATAAGATTGATATACTTTGTACTCAATGCATGCAATTCTAAAATACTTGTATTACAACTGATTTTCACATTGAAATATTGGTGAATTTAATTGAATGAATAACTTTTGGGACTCTAATTTGAACTCCAATTCTAACTTAACATACATTTTATACTAAGAAATCAGGTATTATTAGAACGTAAAAAACTTCGCTTAATAGTGCAAAAACTCGAATCATATTGATTTTTCAAAAAATATAACTCGAATTCCGGTAATTATATGAAGTCTTCCTGCGAAGCATTCATAATATTTCCTAAGTTTAAATGGAATGCTTGGGGGCTTTGATTATGAATTATTATTTAAGATTTGTTATATTTATTACTCAAATAACTTAACTATAATATGAGAATTCCAATGAGATGAGCAGTAAAAACAAATGTGAAAATACAGTCAATTCATTATATGATAGTAAGACTATAATTCATTTTATAAGATAGGAGTATAATATACCACACCATCAAAATTTTGATAAATAGATTTGAAATGTATTGAAAAAAAGAAGAATAAGTAAAAGCAAGAAAGAGAGAATCCTAACGAATATCAATAACAAAACTTTTGACAGAAAACGTATTGTCAATGCATTGAATAAAGTTAATGTTCACATAGATTTAAGAACTAAGATTCGCATCATATGACCAGAATTATATTGTTATGCCTGTCTTTTCATTCCTTTTCATGTTAGCATTTATTTTATGCATTTCTTGTTCCGATTTTTTCATATACTTTTTATTTCCCCTTATTTTTGTCATTGAAACGCACACTAGTTTTGTTCAATTTATTTAGTTGTGTGACTGTCATCGATGCTATCATAGAATGATGAAAAATATTGCTAACTTACTAATGCACTTCACTTTATCAAACTCTAGACTTTTCTAACTTTGACAAAAGTAATGGACAAATAACTTAATTGAAAAACTCAAATAAATTGACTGGAGATTCAATTTTTCAATCATAACTCTATTTTTCTATCAAATCATTGAATGGTAAATTTTCAAAATTTCAGATTCAGCAACATTTAAAAGTTCTTTATTTAAAGAATCCAATAAGAATTTGATTATAATTTTGAACTTTAAAGAATTCAGAATAAAGTAATCCCACTTTGAATTTGTAGCTTTTAAATCAAAGAATTTTTCATTTTCTTTTAGTATCTTAAATAAAGAACTCAAGTTTTAAAGATTCTACTAATGAGTAAAGAATCTCTTTTGAATTACTTAAAGAAAGAATGCGAAGTATTATTCTCATGGGTGACAGTTTTAGGTCTAGAGAAGTCAAGTCTTGTTTATTGCCAGATCATTATTTATTGTATATATTATTCTTGTTCTTTTCCATTGAACCCAAATTTTTTTCAGAAAAAGTAATATAAATTCTCATTTTTGGTGTAAGAACAGGAAAAATCAATGCATTTTCAACGCAATAGTTTAGAGCAAAATCTGAATAGTAGTGAAACTCATATAATAGAAAAGGCGAACACAAAGGATTGTAGTATTATTTTTCATATATGATGGGACCATAGAGTAACATAACTACATCATAATGTAAGAATAGTAGATCTATCAAAAGATGTATCACAAAAATAAGTACTTCATATTTCGTGCTCCGCTTTTTACTTCAACTCATAATAGTCTAAAGTAATAAATTGTATGCATATTATCAAAGAAAAACGGAGATTGCATTGCAAGCAAATGCATTTCAAAATTAATGAACAGTATTTCGCTCTATTGTTATATAATGTATAAGTTGAATAATACCAATAATGCACTGAAATTGGAAATTCTCTCTCTCTCTCTCTCTCTCTCTCTCTCTCTCTCTCTCTCTCTCTCTCTCTCTCTCTCTCTCTCATTCTCACTGCTATATTTCTCACTGGTTTGCTTCAAAGTATTTTGAACATTACACGAACTCATCATTATTTGTCGCTAATATCAAATTTCATTGACTTATACGGAAATTGAGCTTTCTATCAACAATTAATCGCAAATACAATCAACTTTATAATAAAAATGCATATCAATTGCAAACCAGAGTCAAAAATGGTTTTCAAAGAATAAATTAGCAAAATTGTTCTTTAATGAAAGAATTCTTTTAAAATAAATTCCTTTGTCCTAAAAATTATTCCCTGAAGTGAGTCAACCTGTGATTTACTATTTCTGCGTGAATAATATTTTATTAAAATTAAGATATAAGACTTGTGAATATGAAGCTCTCATTTGTCGTCAGATTAAGTTCACATTTTATTAACAATAAAAGTCGGGATGAAAACAAACTAAACTTAATCTTAGGAAAGCTAAAGTTCAAGGAAGAGAATCAAAAATCAATTGTTTTCAATATATATGACTAAATTTGTTATAATGTCTTAAGACTCCACTCATGCGAATAATTGGAAAAGTTTTTTGTTAAGCATTGAATTAAATTATTTTATCGCTTAATAATTCTAAATATTATTTTATGCTTCATTAACTTTTACTGATTAGAACAGATCTTTGACTATAGCTATTATTCGCTGGATTTTATTAAAAAATGAATTATAGTTTAACTTTAAAGCAGTGTCTCAATGATGGAGACTAAGGAATTTCATTCACACTTGAGATTCTGGATAAACTAATAATATCTTATTCTTTTTATTCAGATTTCTAATGAAACTGTCACTCAAACATGTATTTTTATTCTATAAAAATAAATTTTTTAAATGTTTCTTAGCCAATATTTTAGTTATAAAAAATGTGCTACACTTAAGTAATGTTAGTTTTTTTAAATTATAGTTTTTAAAACGCAATTTTTAATTTCAAATACTGCGTAATAAAACTCATTGCGTAATCAGTATTCGCTATTTAGTCTCTAAAAGGATAAATTCAGGATTAAGCAAACTTTTTCGTTTTTCAAATTATTTTTCGTTTATTTGTAAAAAAATAATGTTGAAATCTAAAGTGAATACTATGTTATATCAATCGATAGAAATTACATGTGATATGTTTGAAGACAAGATTTCGGATTCTGCCTTCATAAGGAACTTACATTAAAAATTTTCAATTCATATTTCAACCATTATTTAATTAAGAACTACTTTTGTCGGTGAGTTGAGTGTTGGTGTATTGAACTTAAACATTTTAACAAGATTTGCTCCAATGGTATCAGATAAGAACTTTTAAAATTGAAATTAAGTTCAAAGCTCTTCGTATTGAATAATCCAATTTTTTAGAAAATTTAATTTAAATAAAAGAAAATTGCGAAAAAGTGCGACTCAGTACAAAAATTCATTTTCGAATTAAGATAAGAAAAAAATTGAAACAAATTTAAAATTGAAATAGAGTTTATCATGTTAACAAATTAATCATTAAAAATTTTACCTAGAGCTTTTGAAATCAACATTAGCATTCTAACTTTTTTGACAACAATGGAAAACAATCATCAACTGTTCATCGATAGCCTTAATTCTTAAAACATTGAAATGAAAAGTTTAGACGATTCAAAACATCAATAAGGCTGTAATCTGTCAATAATTACATTTTAAAACTTTTTCTAATAATATTCATTTCAAATCTTGAGAATCAATACAGTTTTCAATAATAACGAGATTACAAACATACAAACGGACAAAATTAGCGAATCTATCATTATGTTTGGTTTAAAAAAGTAAAATAAATTCTTAATAAATGCAAACAATATGAACGATATGAAATCAAGAAAAACTAGAGCATGAGTTCAAAAGTTAATCGAATCAACTAATATTTGATCACTAAGACTAAATTCAATTGAATTTATTAAATTATAAAATTGCTGGAAGAAAATGAAAATTTCTATCATTATTTAAATTAAATTCTATAAATTTTTCGGTTCAAGAATTATTTACATAATGTTATTAAATTAGAATTTCAAATATGTTTGATACCGATTCACTCATCACTTAAAGGATTTGAAATTTAGAAAAAATAACTTATGTAACGAAAATTTTACTCAAACTTATAAAATATATTACTCAATAATGAAAGGAAAAAAGTTTTCATACTATAGTAAGTGTTTTCTCGAATAAATAAGCCTATCATTAGATTACTTGTATATCATATGATTTTACACTCAATTTCTTCATGTGAACGAATGGAAGATAAATCGAAAAAGACTTTTCGCTTGAACTTATATAATATAGTTTATAAATAGCAAAGACTATACTGAAAGAGACAATTGGGATGAAAAAAGCACATTTATGTAATTGGCCGAATGCATCATAAATTGGATTAGATTTGGCATTATTTATAAAAGCAAAACGCAATAATCAGTAATGAATCATTGCTCTACTTTAACATAAGCTCTATTTTCTTTGCCTAACTCACGATAAAAGGTTCAATTTATTTCTAAATTTAATCAGTTTACCCAACTTTTACCCAACTTTTGCCCAACAAATAGCTGATAAACTAACTCAAAGTAAAGCGCTTCTAATTCTTAAACTGATGACTTTATCGAACTTTTTAATGCTCTTGATGTAATCTATATTGAGATGTTTATACATTGAACTTAATTTCCTAATATTTGAGCAACAAAAATATTCTGACACTTGAAGGTAAAAAAATTTAAACTCGAAACTCATAATAAATCGATTCTTATGATTGAAAGTATTTAAATACTATAAATAAATTTCTTTGTTAATATTTTTACTCAAAACTTTGCATTAGTTTATTCGACTTCAGTTCAAATATTAATTTATTTTCTGTGAATCGAACCGAGAATTTTGTTTGTATAGCTTTTCCAAAAGAAGAAAAAAAATTAAAAAAATTATTATTCAAGATAAACCTCTTGAAAAGGAAATAACTTTTCCTAAGCTGTCAAACTGAGCCATTGCTATCGTATAAGGAGACGAAAGAATAAATCAAACCCGAAACTGATCTTTTATACAAGAGAGAAATTTCATATTCAAGTGGTATTTGTTTTCGAAAAAGTGGAAATATCTTGAAAACATGATTAATGCTAGAATGAAGGCATTTAAGCGTACAGGTAAACAGATTGTGGTCACAACTAATACTACGCTTTCATAACTTTTACTAAAACTTCTTCTATCCGTTTCTCCACATCACTTCCTTTTTCACTCAATCCTTCCTCTCATATTTCTCTCATTTCTGACAAAATAATACAGTATTATCTCATCAAAGGTAACTTTTATAGTTGCTCAACATTTGTAGGTTAGAATTTATTTTCAACTTTAAATTGTAGAAAACTGTTGCTGCAAAAAGTTTTGAACTAAAGTCAAATTGAAAAAGTTTTTCATTTCAAAGATATACTATTACAGAATCTAAAAGGTTGTGATTATGTGATACTGAGGTAAACCTAACAATATGCCCATCAATAAGTCGATAAATATAGAGAATTTTAGAGAATGAGTCGTATGTTGTAGTCTTTGGTTCAATTCTAGCATGTCTTGGATGACAATATGTGAAACAAAATTTCGTTCTTTTTCATTCTGATCAAGTGCTGACCAATGATTGGACAAAATATGATGAGAAAAAAGAGCCATCGCTTGACTCACACCAGAAAATGTATTATGAGTTAGCGCTTAAAATGTATTATTCTTGAAATCGAAGAATGTGTCGAATATAAAATGCTACTCATATTACTTATAACTGGTGTCAGAAAGTTTCTAGAAACTATCGTTTATTGAGAAAGTTTCTAGAAATGTTTCGTGAAAGAGAAATTTTCTTCTCAATATCCGAAAATATGTTACCAATACATCAACTAAAATGACAGCTTTAGACAAACAGAATAATTCTGTTAGAATTATTGAACGGAATATTCAATAACTTCGAAAGTTTATTTTAATTTTCAACAAAATAACATCATATTAATCAGAATAAATTAAATTTGTGAAAAGTTCAAATGCAATCCAGGTCTTAAAAAGCTGAATGTGATTTGAAAATCATATTTCGTATTGAATCGTAATACTGGTAGCAAAATCTGAATTAATTTTTCCTCCTCATGATAACGTCATAGATTTACAACTTAAATCATATTCATTTTTCATAGTCAGGTAATATTCTTTTTAATATACGGAATAATATTTAATGAAATTCCATTCACAGGCAATCATATTTCTTGAATAGAAATAATCTTTTAATAAATTTTCCTGAATTTTTCTATAAAATATCTGATTCCCAACACTCTCTACACTGAATCTCATATTTTTTCCAAAAAGCTTTGAATCAAATAAGGTATAAATTACTTGCGCTACTTTTTTCTCAACACAAAAAATTTGAATTTGTCAAAAAGTAGAACTAGAGTAATATTAGAGTAACATATTGTCGTTTTTTGTTGTAAGCCATCAAAGCAGTCAATTTGGACGTTCACTTATTTTCACTTTCATAGTATTTGATAGTATTTGATGCCATTTCATGCCATTTAATGCCTGTTGATTCAAGCGAAATGTTGATTCGTTAGGTTTTGAGCTATGCTTTTCTTTCTGACACTCACACTCATACACACATTCATTTAAGAGAGAAAATACTATTTTTCTCTGGCATATACTTTTGGTATATTCTCAATAAAGTCTAGTAAATACCAAATAAGGATTTACTGTAAGGCAAGCAATAATGCACTATATGTTAGCGTCATATTTGTCGTATCCATGGAATCATGGAATTCTCAAAGTATGAACATTTGCTTTATCATCAAATATTGCTTTTTGACCCTAAAACATACGACACTTTTTAAGACTTAACCAAAAGAAATAATAGTAAATTATAGTAATTCCTTTCACATTGTTTTAGTCTATTTTCTGCTTTTTCGATCATTAATGTATGTTTTTTTCCATTTCGATTCCATATTTCCAACTCTGAAATATATCTGAACATAAATTCCTTGAACTCTTAATATAAATAATGCTTTTTCTCATATTTGTAAAAAGGATTTACCAATTTTTCATTTCTCTGATAAGTACCAATTTTTGCAAAGTAGGCGAACAGGAATTATTTTACCAGAAGAAAAATTTTATTTATCCAATATCTACAACTTTAAAGCTTTTGCTTCAAAATAAAAGAATCAAAAATTTCATTTTAAGATTTTATGAGAAAATACCTCATTGTTATAGATTCTAAAGTAGAGCTCAAATTGGTTTTGTTTATGGGCTTAAAACATTTTTTAATAAGACTAAAAAATTTTCTTCTTTAAAATGAAAATGATTCCCACAACATTGATTGAATTAAATATTTTATTTCATATTATGTTCTCCTATCTATTATGTTGAAAAATCCTTTTTATATAAATAATTTTGGATGCTTTTAATGCGTTCAACATTAAGTAAAGTGAAATTCATTTAATTAAGAACCTTTTAATCAAAGTTTGAGCTCGAAATTCCCTTTCGACAAATTCAATAGAATTGTCTAAGTGTTTAATGAAATTGAGTTCAACCCAAAAGTTCAATACAGATTATATGTTTATTTATAAGATATGATTTGTTGACTTTTACTAACTTAGTGAAAATACTTTATGATATTTACTGAATATTACTTCTAATAAAAGTTTACATTCATAGTAAAAAAGCTTCAGAAATCAATATAAAATTGAATGAATGAACAAAATATTTCACAATATATTGAATAATGCACAATATTTCAAGAAATAAGAATAGCCAATGCTTGAAAATTACATTTATTCTCGAAAAATACGAATGAAAATATTGTTGAAACATCAATTTCTTAAATACATTTAAAAATAACAAAAAATCAATATTATTTACACATACCTGTAAGTTAAGTTTTTGGTCAACCAATAAGTTAAATAAGTAGTGAACTGCAAAATTACATTATGTGCAGCTTAAGGTCAACATATTATTTTCTATCTCTTTAAAACCCATTGAGTGAGAATTATTTAAAGGAAAGATAATATATTCTACTGGTAAGAATAATGAATAAATTCTGTCATTAGTATCCAACCTAACCTTATAGGGAAGCCAAACCTTATGGAGTTTCAAAATGTAATGTAGGTTTCACTGTAATGTCGAGTACCTTTATTCACAGTAAGCTTTAAATGATGCAAACTATACAAATGCCTAAATTTTTACATGGCTTGAAACAATTTTTTTTTATAAAATATGAAAGTGTTTTTCCAAAATTCTATATATTTAAAGAGTTCATTTCAAGTTTAAAATCAGTTCAAACTTAAAATAATTGCCAACTTACCAGTTTTCTCACTTTTTGGTTTGGAATTTGAATTGAATATTAATCTTAAGAGAAAGCTTCAAAATTAATATTTCTCATAAAATACATTCTCACTTATTTGTTATTCTCTAGGTTTTCAGGTCTCTTTTGTTTAATAATGCATAACTCAATAATGTATATCATGAATTTTTTTAAAAAATATCTTCGCGAAACTTGAAATTAGATTTAAGCAAACACTTCTGCTTTACAAATGTTCAACACCGACCTCAACCTTAGCGTATTTTTCTTTTGATGTATATATTTCTATATGATGTGCACTTTATATGTCAATTGTAGCCCTACTATAACGAAGGTTTGGAATTATATTGTTTTATCAAGTAATGTAATACAAGCCATTTTTGTTTGAATGCTGATTCAGCCATTTATATATTGATATAAGACTTGAGAAGTGCATTTCTGGTCATAAGTTTTCAATAAATGGCCCAATGATTTTAGCTGTTAGGAAATGTCAACGTGCAGTTTTGGTTTTCGCATTGCTTGCACTCGCATTTCCCTTCACTCATCCAAACCAATCTTTTTCGTATCTCACGTTTCCGTTTTGGGACAAACCGAACCGCATATATCTTTGAGGCTTCGGTTTTGAGAAATGCTAACAAATGTACTCAATTTCTTTCAGAATTTTTACTTTGATTTTTTTCGCTGAATAGGTATTCATTTTTTTCTCTCTTTACTTCAATTGTGATTCAAAGTTAAAGGAAGTGCTGCATATTTTTTGTGTTATGTTGAATTCGTACTGTTATATACAGTATATTAATCTTATAATATAATAAATATAGCTAAAAGTCGTAAACTTTTTTTGCGTTTTGACTTTTGGAAAGTATTCAAAAAGATGTCAGGTTTTGACAGGTTTATACATTTGAGTTTTTTCACCTAACTTTATAAGCTATGCAAAAAATAGCCGAACCGCCAATAGGATCATATCAGTTGACACACTTCAAAAATATGGAATTTGTCAGAAATATTGTAATCTCTTGAAATATCCTTTTAGTTGTCTTAATTGTATATTAAAATTAAAAAAATTATAAGAATCTATTTTTTGCTCAATAAATTATTAGCACTTAATTTACGGGTTATACAAACATTTCTGCAGAGCTTATGTTAAGAGTATTATTCGAATCATGAAACGAGTGTCACATTAATTATTTAATTGTTTGATCAAATACGACAAGTCCTGCGATTTAACCATTTTCTTTCATTCTCTGCTAGTATTTCTATTACATTATTCACACGACTTTATAGCTGAATGTTTATCAGATTGACTCAAACAAACTAATGAGACAAACTTGAGAGTCAATCGTGTCTACAAACGAAAACATTGTAATCATTCATGAATCAGATTCAGTGATAGTGGCATTAGTTATTCAGAAAAATCTAAAGGTCTGATTAAATATGATTCAGAAAATCACTTATTTTGATTGGATTTTTGGTCATTTTCAATTGGGATCATAAGAAATAGTCTGTTTTATAAGGTGATTTTAAAATCTGGATAATTTTTAAGAATAATTATTCTGTATGCTCAACAAAAATGCAATAAATCAAGAATTAACATCGATTTATTTGTTGTATCCATTTTAAGTGATTTTTTAAGTTTTATTAACATTTTTGAGCAATCAATTTGTAGTTATTATTGGAAAACAACATTATCCTTCAATTCAAATAAGGTTTAGCAAAACTGATTCACTAAAAAGTATTGATAGAATTCAGCATTTCCGAGAAACAATTTTTGAGCTAATAATGTTTTGCCAAAAAATTCATCAACTTTTTACCAATTGTAGTGTTTATATAAGTAAATCTACTATTTCAGCGATTTATGGGGGCGTTTATGGGTTGCATTTGAATTTAAGTTATTTAGCTATGTAAAACTTTTCAGTCTTCTAAACATGATATTTTGGGTAAAATGTAGATTTTGCTCAACATTGACAAACATTAAGAAATGTAATATCAATTGATCAGAATCAAGGTAAGGTACTCTAAGGCAAAGTATTCATTTTTAGACTTCTTATAACTCGAAGATTTTGTTGTTATGCAACAATGTGAATGGGCCACCATCTTCAAATCAAGAAATCTATCCAAAATTTGAAATTTGTCATAATTGTACAAATAGTTCAAATCAATAAAGAACAAGAAATAAATTTGCGAGTCAAATGTTATATAGTTTCCTTATGATACTCAAATGATTCTATGCTTCGCAATCATAAGGATTCTTCAAATGTGTTGGGTTTGCTCTGAAAAAATTCTTCTTCAAAAATCGTACTGTAATTATTTATTTATTCGATGAAATTCAATCAATGAATTTAAAATGAAAATTTCCATCTGCTTTACATGAAGATAACTTTATATATCTCACGTATTAGTTTACTTATATTACATTTGGTCAGTTATTCCGTAAAAGCAGAATAATATTCTTTTGGTATACCCTTCGATGTAATGCCTATTTTCAACTGAAAGATAACACCATTCATATTATTTTCTTAGAAAGATTGATGAATACTTTAAGCCATCCAAAAATCGATTTGTATTAAGAGCATAAGACTTAACTTTTATAATCCTATTTACTGTATGAAATGCCAGAATCGTCATTGATTTCAATGTTAAACAATCAGATTTATATAACTAGAATATCATTGTAAGGAATATTTGAACTACTTTTAATCAATTTTCCCATCAAATGAATGTTTTTAAAACTATCACAACCTTTTTGACTTAAAATAGCAATTCTCTAAAATTTAATCCTCAATAATTAATAAACTAGAATGTCAAAAATCCAAAACTCATCAAAATTTTCTTCCAACATATATTACGATTTGGCATAAATTTTAATTTCCTTAAAATACCAATATATGAAAAGCAATATTGTGCATAAAAGTTTAATATGAAGCTTGAAATTTATTTGACATACAGCGTGAGTTATATTTCTCAATAGCATAGCACTCAAGTTTTGCTTCGTATTTGGCTATTTTGAAAATAATTCTAAATAACTTCATGATTCAGTTCACTGACTGATGACAAAGCTTTTGTACTGATAGGAAGAAAACACCAAATAATTGATAAATGAAAATAATTTCTCAAATTTTTCTTAATGATGTTACTTAAATTATTTTTGATTAAAGTATATTTTAAATATACGGAATACTAAATATTCGGTATATCAAATATTCAGTATATTTAATACTTATTTTCAAACACTGAGCTTTTCAACGATAAATATGAGCTATTGATTAACTTTCCGATACTTGACAGCACTAGACTAGAGCTTTTATGGACCCGTAAAGGGGGACTCCGTTCAACCCCTTAAATTTCTCGAACGTTATAATCATGTAAAGAAAAATTTGCATAACTGTAATTAGTTTTGTGTTTGAAAATTTATAAATTAATATATAAAAAGACGAGAAATCTAAATTGTGTACTTGAATATCTTCAAAATGAATTACTTTCTATAAATAGAGCCTAAATGCTCGACTGCTCATCACTGCTCAATTCTTCAAATAGCAATCTATTAATAAATTATTTTAATCGATTCACATTCGTTGCGCTTTATTGATCAGCCGTTACTTCAAAACTTCTGAATTCAGAAAAATCATTTCCGAAAGCTCTACAAAAACGCTGAATCACAAGATTGAGAGAGAAATAAAAACTAAACCGAGTTTTTTACACAGAAGAGAAAGTTTCTATAATCCTGTTTAAACTTAACTCTTTCTCATTAGTTTTGTTTAACCATCTATTTCTCGGCCTATAATAATCCTTAAATAGAGAAAATCAATCTTTCATTGTTCGTATTAGTATTATTAGTTCAATTTGGACACAAATCCGATTTACTCAAAGATACAGTAGTAGTGCTGAATCGCTTCAAACCTTTATAAAGATTTGTGTCTTGTTTTTTTCATAGCACGTATTGCCACTACATTAAAGTTTAGGCCACACATACTATAAGTTATTCTCAAATTTTTTATATGTTGTTTCTCTCATTTCTAGTAATAGTCAGTGCCAGAAGGTTAACAAGACTGAGATAGCGGAGGATCAGTTGTTGGAAATCCAATAAATGCGTCCGCTTTAATCGGAAATACAAGTTTCGCATCAAGTTTTCCAAATTCACTAACGCTTCGCCCATAATATTATGTGTGTTCTTATACTAACAGAATCTACTATTCTATCTTGTGCTCAAAATTCCACTGAGAATTGGACGGAGAGAGTGAGTAAGTGAGAAACTGAGAGAGTCTAAGAGAGAATGAAAAAGGAAAAAATTTAGAAAGAAAAGTTATTTGCTGATTATGCAACTTTCAACCAATTTTACTCAATGATAATGCAATCAAATTAAATCTTCAATTAAATATAAATCTCAATTATGTATATTTTAAGCATAAACTCAAGTGTATTGAGAACAATAAATTCCATTATAATTATAATATATTTAGTGAATTAAATATAATTAGAAAAATAATGCTTAAGTTCTAAATACTCAACAACAATATTTGAAATTGATTTGAAAACTTAATTTAGTTAATTCATTGTGTTAGGACATTATGATTGAGCACCAATGCGTGCACTCTATCTTTCGAATATTTTTGTTGGATAGCATTCGGATCTAAAGCCAAAATTATTCAATAATATATTTGAATTGTCATCAAAAGAACTGAAGTATACATTATTATATAATACATTTATAAGATATAGATAGCGACAGATATTCTCTTTATGACACGAAAATCGAAATAATATTGATTATGAGTGAGTGTCCAGCGGATTGACCGCAATCTATTTCTCCAATAAATGTCAAATACAAATTCCATTCTTATATTCAATTGCATAAATCTTTTCAAAGGCTACGAGTTTTCATATATTCCCCAAAATCTTTTCAAATCAATCAAAATAAGTCAATGATTCAGTTATTCATAAACTGATTTGTAGTGTGTCCGGCAATCAAATATTGAAATGACAAGTTTTATACCAAGTTTTAAAATAAAAATAAATTGAGCAGTTTATTGAGGATCGAGTTTAGGGTTTCTTAAAATGTTTAATTAAATATTGAGAATATATAATAAATTCTGAACTGCAAACACAGAATTTCATACTTTATTCTCATAGAAATTTTGAATTATTAATATTTTTGAAAGCTTAGTAAAAGGTTAACCACCTCTTTAATAATTTATTAATAACTTAAATATGTGCTTAAATAATACAGTTTATAATACTGAAGTGACTTTTATAATGATAAAAGTTGAGAATTTTGACAAAAGTAAAAATACTAAATCAATAAAATTTTGGTGTAATAAATAAAATACTTTAGTTTTAAAGTTTTGAATGATGTTATTTTGAGAATGCATCTCGAGTTAAGTGCATTATGCAATCTATTCGCCAGAAAAGAGAAAAATTGCTAATATTTTTCCCGCCAAAGGATGCTTTACTGAATGAAAAAGTAAGCGTTTAGATGTTGAGTGACATAAGAGTGAGACATAGCATGAGAGATGTGAACGCAATTTTTCGAATTGCAAACTTTCCATATTATATTAGATTAAGACAAAATTTAATTATTTGTGTTATGCATTATAAAAGACAACTGAATTGTGAAACGAAGCTCTTTTGGGACGAGTCGATGCAAACTATTTGTAATGTATGGGTTGAATAGAGTATAGATTTCTTCTTAAATCAGATCTCTATCAGGAAAATAAAACTATACCATAAAATACAGGGAATTTTTAATGGCTTGAAGACTAACACTTTTGCAGAAAAGTTTTGCCATTTAGCACAAAATGTTATCAATCGGTCATTAAGTTTGATAAAACTCTGTATAGAAATGATTAATTTCGGTTAATGAGTGTAATTATACTAATAATTAACAAAAACTATAAGATAATGATAGTATTTGAGAATATTGATTATTAAAAATGACATTTGAGTACAGCTATACCTCATTATTAATTGATAAAATTTATTTATGCAAAGCTGCATTTTAACAGCGAATAATACTATATATTCTTTGAATTGTTAGGAAATATATTACCACTTATTCTACAAATATATATTTATTCAGATTCTGAAGAAGAATTTCTATTTCTATCGAACAAATGATTCATTGGATTTTAGATAATATTAATAGTCTGTAAATTAATGACAATTTTAGAGACCTTTAATTATAACGAGACATTACTGTAATATAATTAGGTTTAATTATAGATTGTGTCTCATATAATGTGATAACATTAATAACTTAGAAGATCACCGAAAAAAGCCTAATATTAGTCAGAGTTTCACTTGAATAATGATAGCATTATAGTATTGAAACCATTAATGCTTAGCTTAAATACATTTTGGAATGAAAATATTGATCATAAAAGTTGGGCTGAATGTAGACATGCATACACTTACGCGCAATAATGTTAAGTTACTTAATATAAATGTCAGTGTCTTTCTTATAGCTAACATGTTCTTTCTTTTAGTGAAAACACATTTGTTTCATTGTTTTATCCAAAGCCATGATAAGCCTCGAATTGCACTCTTTTTTGGACAAACAGTTCCAAAAGACAACAGTGCATGTGATGAGTAGAGCTTACTTCATATCAATGGTTATATAGAATATACTCAAATAGTATTAGAAAATGTGCGCAAAATTCTCGCAACGCTTATTCTCGATGATTGCTCTCGTGGTACTCAACCTTTTCATATACTAAAACAAGTTTCAGAAGAGATGGTCAACAAAAATTTTAGCGCAAAATGCGAACCAAAAAAATAGTGAGAGAAAAGCAGGAAAAGAGGAGACAATCTTTATTGCTTACTGAATGACAAATAATATTTGGGCGGACAAATTGAGAGCACATTTAACACGAGAATCGCTGGAGGTCATCATCAGGTCGATTATTTTGATGCACACAATACAATAGTCATAATCACTATTTTTTGGATGGCAGCAAATTTTAACATTCTATAGCATTACACAATTTTTACTTTTGATTTTTATTTGTTGTGCTCTAATTCACATATTCTATTGTAATTCATAATTTTTCAACAATTATCGATATTTAAGTAATGGATTCAGCGATTTGTCAGAAGTTGTTGTTAATCAATAAAATTCTCGTTAAATATTGTTTTAATTGAAATAAGAGTTAGAGAGTTTTGAAATGAAGTATTTATTAGCTTATTTTAATTTGAGAAGTGTTATATTACATACCTTTAAATATGCTTCAATTATATCTATTATATAAATATAAACCAAATTTTCAATTAAACTAGCGATTGAACGTCAGCTATTATTTGAACAATTTATAAGATTGATGCAGACAACAGGCAGATTTGTTTACAATTGATAGAGATTTCACTTGAAATGTATAAATTATGATGACTAGCTCCATTTTTTAAAGTGATGATCAAATAATTGAACTTTTCATGATTTTAATATAATAAAAATCAAATATTTGTCGAGCCATTTTCCCACTGCTTTTAAGACTTTTTAGACCATGTTAGAAATATACTTATTTATAGTTTATTCGTTATTTACTTTCTCCTGTTGACATCAAATTCTCACCTACTTTTGAAAATTTTGAAACAAATTGTTTTCAATAAGATTTCAAATTTTCTAAAGTTCATTATTCAAACATTAGTGATAATGCTGAGCAAACGCTTCTGCTTTCATATTCATACTTTTTCTGAAATTCTTCTTTGTTATGAACTTTAGAATCTCAAATGAATGAAAGGTATTGAAAACATCATTTTAGTAGAACTTTGAAAACTTATATTTCATTAAAAAAAAATCAATAATACTATTTATTTAATGAACTAATAAAAATATTTTCTGAAAATCATAGTGGAAACT
This sequence comes from Camisia spinifer, assembly GCA_034694065.1. Classification (NCBI taxonomy): domain Eukaryota; kingdom Metazoa; phylum Arthropoda; class Arachnida; order Sarcoptiformes; family Camisiidae; genus Camisia; species Camisia spinifer. The sequence continues at coordinate 17,450 of JAQFXV010000287.1, forward strand.
GTGAAACGTAGTAAACATTATATAATTATTATATTTTTTATTCTTAAGAATTAGAAACTCGCACAGAATCAGTTAATTGCCAGTTGTTTTTGTCGAAAATAAACTAACTTTTTTGCATGATTCATATATCTCAGTCTTTTCCATATCAACAGACACAGAAATGATTATTAAGTGTGTATTACAAAGAAAGAAGGAGTCTCTCATTTTAATAATTGATTGAATGGCTGAATAAGAAAGTTAACATTTGTTATGGTGTTCACTTGAAAGGATACTATACACTCAACACACCTTATATAATATTTCACTAAAGTTTTCCAAGATATTTCATTAATGTGCTTATATTATGATAAATCAAAATTATTATATAAGAATTTTAGATGATATACAAGTATTATACATGTGCTGGTATGATATAATCATGATGAATAGATGAACAGTGGCTAAAATAGTATTTATTATGGTTCTACGAACTTCCAGCGCCGAATTTTCAGTGAACGAACTTTCAGCGCGCGATTTTTCAGCTCATTTACGAACTGAATTTTTTTAACCTAACCTAAATCAACCTGAACTAATCCAACTTAACCTAAATTATCCTAAATAAAACTAACCTAACTTTGCGCTGAAAGTTCGTGTTACCATTTATTTATATACAAGTATAATGATCGACATGCTCGAGCATATTATAGCTTGAAGGTGCTCACAAGTTCCTAGCTTCAAAATCTTTGCAAGCTTCAGCATATGCATCATTAATTATATGAAATGTCACCTCAGAGTCAGCTCAACTCTTTAGCAGATGATATGTTTCTTCATACGTCAGTGCAATTGTAAATATGGGTTTTCTGTCATAATAATAAATTGCGAAAATAAATAATTAGAGTAAGCACTCGAATGGATTGATTCAAATGCATGAATGTTATGCTTGTGATGAATATCTGCAGGACATCAGAGGTTAGAGTGTTATGTTTGCGGTCTTCATAAATAGGCATTCGATCAAAAGCTTATTTACGATGAAAATATGAACATTATTTCTTCCTATTTGTTTTGTTTCAGAGAATTCCTAACTTCAGTTTTGCTGATGAATCAAAAACAAAAATAACACTTCAGTAAAACTGATTACTTTTAGAACAGTCTCAAAGGTTAGACTTATTTGAGTTATCGAAAGAATGGGAAAATATTTCAGAATTTATATCGGTGTATGAAAATCGAAACACGAGCTTAAAAATTGATTTAAGATTAATTAATTCTCACTACTTATATTATTTACTAACATGTAAGATAAAATGCAGAAAATTTGATAGCTTTTTATGGGCAGAAGTATTATTATGTACAGAGACGGACACTAATTGCGAATCTTAACACATCGTTACCAGAACTTAAGTTTTCATATTAGGTTTGTTTTCAAATTACTTGTAAATGATTTTTCATTTCAAAAACTGTATATAAGACTAACTTTTCTTATATTTGGTATGAGTTGCGGTTAGGCATTCATGCATTAAATAAGTTACGCAAAAATGTGACATTGTTGACCCCCTCCCACCCCAAGTTAGGCACTTAAGTTACGTAAAGCTATTAATCCCCACCCATCCCATTAAGTATCATGACTTATGCTTCGTTTGTCAAATATTAGGCTTTAAGTTTTAATTTAGTTTTGTTTCAATTAATATTTATTTAATTAATAAGTCGTTTCAATTCAATAAAAGTTATTTTAAAGAGAAAGTGATTTATTTGACAATAATTTTCATAACAAGTGAAATAAAAAGTTAATTAAATTTAATAATGAACTCAAGACATCCTCAAAAGCTAAATTGGGTTTCGATTCTGGACTCTTTGGTCTCACATTTGAAGCATAACTTCAATTCATTAATTTCAAGTGTGGTTCGGGTCTGACCTCAGGCAACAGCGATCGGTATTTCCCTGACCCGAGTCGAGAACTGGATCTCTGGCACAGATCGGGTCTGCACTCGAAGGTATTAATTGAGCTTTAAATAAAATCTATTTCAGATGATAAATAGTTATTATAAAGTTTTTCCAAAATGAATTACTAAACATTGAACTATTTTAAGGAGTAATTATATATTTAATTGAATTTTTGAATCGAAATAAACAATAAGTTTTATGAAAAGATTCACGAATTCCCATATTCTTAACAGAAATAGAATGAATTTAGTCGAAGATTATTTAATTTTGTGAAGTGATATTTTAAACTTGCCTGAAATTAACTCATCAATTCTTATCATGAAAGTTGAGAGCATTCATTCTATGCTTCGGTGGAATATTATATACTTAATCATAAAATGCATTAAATTAAAGAGAACTTAAAGTTTAACTTTAGTTCAATCGATGCAATACTTATCAATTTAAGCGTAAGTCCAGAATTAGCTTCAATTTCCTTTTCGAGCATTAAATCAAATTATACTCATTTAATTTATTGAAGAAATAAGTTATAAATTATATAGTCAGAGGAAATGACAAATGTATTCCTCATAAACTCCGGTGAATACAAACAGTTGTGAAAGAAATGATTAATAAAGTTAATTAAACTTTGAAATAACTTAATTGAGTTTCTATTTGGTTAAGTTGTGACCATTTTTTATACCACACTCTAATATATATTAAGTCAATATTTACACGACCGCACATCAAACTTTTCTTTAACTTTTACCCAAAGTGTTATTTAGTCTATTAATTTCCTTTTGCTTATCATACTATTGCCTAAACTATTTTGTGAGCGCAGAAGTTCGCATGTTTAGTATGAGACAAACTTTGTTAGTTATGGTGAATAAAAACAATGCGAAACAGCATCAAAAGCGCTTCTGCCCAAGTCTTTGCCAACTATATTGACTTTGGTTTTGAAGCCTCTTTCAGTCAATATTGCATAGCTTTGCGAGTGACGAACGAAAAACTTATGCTATGCCTAAAGTTGTGAACACTTTTATTTACATTGACCAAAGTTTGGTCGATTTTAATGTTGCTCTCATGTTAGTGTTAGGTGAGTGTCAAGATTGTCATATACAGACACCGGCTATTCTTCAATTAATTTCATTAAAAGCCTTGAATAGCGCTGTTTGAAGATATCTGGATATTGTATCATAAACTGCTTCATATAATTGCTTTTGGCATAACTTTAATGTTAACCATTTATATGTTTTGCTTCTCTACTTCTCTGGTTCTCTACAAATTCGATTAATTTCTAGATCTTGTCTCTTGTTTTGCTTATTTATTTATTTTTTCTTCTCTCTCTCTCTCTCTCTCTCTCTCTCTCTCTCTCTCTCTCTCTCTCTCTCTCTCTCGCTCTCGCTCTCTCTTCTTCTTCTCACTATTTCCGTCTCTGTCTGTCTTGTTTTCTGTGAATCTCCAACATTTCCATTGCGTTTTACGTTTTTTACAAGTAGAGAAATCAGTACCAGTAGTAAAACAGTTCATATAAAGAAAATTATCAAATAGAAAAAAAAGTAATCTAACAAGCTTTATGTGACATCTGCTTCTTGCAGAGATTGCGAACTAGTCGAGCGTTAAAATTAATATGATATCTAAATATTGCAAACGAAAAAAAATTATAACTAAAGCCTTTCATCTTTTGTCCCATTTAACCAGTTATATAACTTATAATATATAATTCAGTTTCGATAGAAGCTAAAGCTTTTTTCCATCAATAAAATATTTTCGATTTTTGGAATTTTCTCCTTTTCATAAGTTTATAACGAAAAAAAAATTCTTTATTGATTTTTTTTCTATTTGCTAATGAAATATTTTCCATATAAAAGAATGTTTGACTAATTTTTCTGACATTTGAATTCAGGTATTTCTCAATATAGTTATACTGAAAATAATAAGTTATTGCATTTGATCAGATATCGCTTTCGGGCAAATAAAGCACAAAAAATGGGGTAAAATATGTGTTCACTTTTACTATTTTTTCATAACGTGTAGTAGAAGTTTATCTTTGGTGCGAATCAAGAATATAGTGTTTCAGAATCTGAGGCAATCGGTAAGATTCCTGAAAAGCCAGAGAGCACTGTCTGAGTACGCATGAGTGTTTTTTATTGTTAAGCCATAACCCATGCTTTACTCAGTTGCCTATATAGATATTCCATTATATGGTAGTGTATATAAAAGTGAAAGCGTGATTCTTTCTTAAACATTCTCATTTCTGTTACTGCTTCGGACTTTTCATGTTATACAGAATAGAAGAAAGAAATTGATAGTAAACTAGTTGTGATTGTCATTTGAAAAACTGTAAGTATAAAAGAAATACAAGTATAATATTTAATAAATACAGACTTCTTTTCATTATTTTTATGAACTATGTTTGCTTCCAGAGCCCAATTATTTTTTCTAAATTTCCTTTTTTTGCCCATTATTTATATTGACAATAAGGCTATTTTTGCCTCAAGACATAAACTCGTAAAAGCCCTCTATTTTTCCCATCAATTTAAATAATGAATAAGTTGGGCGTTTGGGATGCTTTTGGATTTTATGTCAGCGAAAAACAAGTATTAATAATTGTTAAGTTAGGATATTATTAATAATTTATTTATAACAATCGTAATGTCAAAAGTAGAAAAATGAATTATTTTTATACCTTATGAATACTTAAGTTGTGTTACAGTCTATAACTTACAGAGAAATGCCTCAAAAAATAGCAAAATGTTACTAAAGTTTAAGTATTTTCTATGAATTTGTTTATAAAAAATTAAATGATCAGAACTCAGGTTTCATGATATGTGAGTGAGAATGAGATTCACTTACATTATAGAAATTTATTACAGTATGAGTCGAAGTAAATTGTCTAATATTTTCATTCCTAATAGACTATAAAAGTTAAGTTGATTTTCCCTTCAATTTAATTTATTTATCGATGATCTATAAAATTAAAATAACTAAAGCATTATATTTATTACTATTTTGGTTCCTTTTATTCTAGTGTGACTCTAAAGTGGTAACATTTATCAATTCAGTTGCATAAACATAATCTTTTGCGGGCTTTAAATTAAAGTAACTTTTAGACACTTTAATCCATTGAGAGTATATTTTGCAATTTATTTTGATGCGAAACCATTTTCTCGAAGAAGACACAAAAAATTGGACCGAAATTTTTCATGAATGTTAAATAGAAATATAGTGTGAACTCTCATTTGTCAATATAACAAATTGAACACTACTTCGCCAGTAAATACTGTAGAGATGAAGAAGAAAAGGAACGAAAAATTGAGTTTTGCATTGTGTGAAAAAATTGTCTTTTTTATTACAAGGCTATTATTGCAACAGTTGTTAAGTAATAGTACATTATTTTAATGATAGTTACATTCGCGGAAACTTGAAAAGAGTGAGAAAGAGATAGATAGCGAAGAGCTTTTGCAATCACTCCGACCACAAAATGACATCTGAAGTGTTTCATTACTGCTTTCGACTTAATTAAAAGTGAAGAAACATTAATATCTATTTGAAACAGAAAAAGTGCGACAATGATATTAATAAGTTTCAATTCACTGAATTCTCTGTGTTTAATTACAATTATTATCGGTAAGTCAATTAATATATTGTTCCTTTAGTTTTTGTGAGACTTTATTCTCTTATTGTTGCAATTTTTCATGTCGTAAATCCACTTTTGATAATAGGAAACTTTTAGTCCGATGGCATTTGTGTAAAAAATGAACTGTCAGTACAATTCTCATTGATTTTCATATTGAGAATCATTTGTCATTCTGTATCGGAAAAGATTCACATAAATTAATAAATATTGATAGAAATTGCAATAAAACTTATTACTCATAACTTATACAATATATCAATGTTTTTATACCACTATAGTTTGCATTACCATAAGTAGAAGTTTGACAATAAATAGGTATAGCTCTGTATTTTGTGTTATATTGTGGTTGATCTTATGTTAATAGTAGTCTCATTACACGCTTGAGTTGTTTTCAATTTAACTTAAATACTATTAGACTTTATAAGTTTTAGACACGAAATCGGTTTCGAGTGAATCATAATGAAAAATATGTATTGAGATAATCAATACAAGTTATTACCGGTAAACATAAGTTATGTATTTTAGTTATGGATCGCGTGCCACACCTTTTACTTAATATTTCCATTAAATCATCTCATTTGATAAATTCTCTCTTTAAGAGTTATAATTCATTGCAAACCTACTATTATTTCAGTTATGAATGTTATTTAAGCAGGAAATCGTTTTTTATATTTTTCACTTTAATTATAATATTTATAACCAAATATTGGAAATGATTATCGTTGAGTTTGTTTAAGCTTAAGGACAATATATTATGACAAGTTTATATCAATCCAGTTTGAATGTGCTTTATATACGAGTAAGTGATGGAGAATTTTCCATTTATTTCATTCGTGAGAGATATAAAGCCCAGATATGATTGCTTCGCTTTTATAAGCTTAGAATTCCTTTATTGCAATCACACCAATATTTCACTCCAAGAAGATATGAATTTTTTTACAGAGAATTAATGTCTGCGATAAGCAAAGAGTGGGAGTGAGAGAGAGAGAGAGAGAGAGAGAGAGAGAGAGAGAGAGAGAGAACTAAAATTCAGAATTCAATCATAATGATTGCATAGCTATGCTTTTGTGAGTCAGTTGAGTGAACACGTAAAGAGATCATTAGTAATATTTAGTAATATAACTATAGTTTCTCTCTTTGAATTTTTTATTTCATTTTAAGTGCGATCTCATATGTCGCTACCTTTTTATACATATAAATAGAATACTAATCAAAAATTAATTTGCCTTTTGTTTTATTACTAAACCAAATGTTTTTGAACTCAAATACAACATCATATTGTTTTAGAATTTGAATGTTAGACATTTAGATCATGTAAAATATTAAACTATAATCATAAAAAACCAATTCTATGATTCCTGTTATTTCATAAATTTTTTGAAGGCTTTTGAGATAATTATGAGAAAAATTGTGTTGACTTATATGATAATGTATTGAATCGAATATTATGTTGGATAACAATGACTTTAATTAACAGAATGAGATCAAACTTAATCTATTGTTTATCTTTTTGTTCCAAATATATGTGAGAAAATTTTCCTAAACTCTATACTTAGTGTTAGAAAACAGTTACTTTGGAATAAGTCCGATGTGAAAATCCGATGGGGATAAAAAAGTACATGTATTGACATTCAATTATATGACTTTAGCTTGAATTCAATTGACAGCCAAAGCATTGTCCGCTAAGACTAACTAAAAATATCTAGTGATTCGCGTAAAGGCATAGAGAGTGAGTTAATGCGAGTATTTTCTTGAACTTAAGACATGATTCAGCCCTCATCCTCCTTATCACTAGCAGTAAGTTATTATTCTCGAGGGATGTAAGCAAAATGTCTTAGATATCTCACTTTCGTATATATGGTATATGGTGTGATACTATATGAGAATATAAGCACTTTGATGTATATAAAGCCATTATTTATTCCATAATGTTGTTTCTCATACTCCAACCTTAGCTTATCATTACTAGTAGTAGTAGTTGTGGATCATTCGCAAAGTATATATCAACTTATTGTGATACGTGCTTACAATGATGTATTAAATTGCATTTAGTTATACATTGACAGCAAAAATCGCATTTAATAACACTGATCTCCCGCAGAGTATTAATGCGATGCAGATATCGATTTATTATTTTCTATATTAAATTATTCGACTTTTATGTGGACGATATCTTATTATTACAAAAATAATTTCATACTTTACCGATCCATCAAAAATCATGGCCTGAAATCTGATCAAACATATCATATCATATTATGTTAAGTTAAATCAATAACAATTCTCTTTTTAAATGAAATCTTATTATTATTTTTTTGAATCAAATACAAAACTTTCTTCTAAACTAATTTCAATATTTTGTTTAGCGGTGAGAGAAAAACAAAGTTCTCTTTCTATAGTTTAAAAGAAAATCATTCGCAACATATTGTATAAGAGCTCAAAAAAGAGATAGTTTAAAGATAACATAAAGTGGACTCTTATATGATTCTCGTATAAGCGTGTGATAGCATACGAGATAAAGAAAGAAACATTTGATCCATTTTAGACATATCAACGAATAACAGACACTTATTGTAAAGCATTTATTGAAACAATATTACATCAAATCTAATGCATATCTGAGTGATTGTTTTTACTTTAGTATTTTCCGAACACTTATTATTCTAAAATAAGTTCCTTTAGATTTTACACTTTATTGAATATTTTTCTTATCTATTTTTCCTTCAAATTCATGAATTCAACTAAACTTTTGATGTGAAAAATGATTAAAAACTTGTTTATCTATCTCTAAATTAACTGTTTAATGAAAAACTTTTGTAGGATTTTTTTCCTTATCGAACAATCTTGTAGCGAATTCTTTTAGAATTGGATCTTTATATAGTTGCTATTGTTTCTACATGTCTAATCATCTCTGTTGTTGATACTATTAAAGATGAGATGCTTCACTGGTTCCACTATCCTATCAAGCCATTCGTTTATAAAAGAAAAAACATAGATGTGGAAACTCGATGGAAACTGAGCTAATTTGTGGGCTCATGCTTTGATGGGATTACATGCCGCATTTGATCCCATCTCAATCCATGTAATGGCATGTTTTGCTTTTGTGGCATTTCATCAAAACAGCTGTACAGTCACTCTAAATAATATCTTCTATTTATCTGTTTCTTTCAATCATAATTTAAATATAATCAAATTATTTATTTGTAATTTTCAAAATCTATATCGTTTGGATTCCTATTAGTAGTCGTTTTGATAAAATTCTATAAATTCACTCATTTATAAATATGTTTTTAAGATCGATATTTTAAAATTTATCAATGAATCTCTTTCAAAGTTTATCAATAAAACTTCCAATTTTTAGCATTTAGTGCATAACATTTACTGAAATACATTGGTGTGAAGCTATTACACATCTTCACAAAGTTCAAGAAAAAAAATTAGTTTTTAAAATTATTTTAATTTCAAATTTAATTACTATAGTAGAGAAAATTCCCGATTGAGTGCTTTTTGTGACATATGAATCCCTTGAAAGCTCACATCACTAAAGATTCCTTCAGAACTATAACATTTCAAACTCATTTATTATCAATTTTATATATATATTCTTCGCTTTTATTATTAACTAGCCTGGGAGCCCGTGCTAAAGCACGGTCGTAATTTGGACCTATCCATAAATTACGTCTTTAAAAATTTTCCACGTAATTTATGAATTGACACCCGTTGTGAAACCCCCGGGTCATACTGGTTCTAATGATACCGGTCTTATGTCTGTA
>JAQFXV010000288.1:0-26728 GCA_034694065.1 Camisia spinifer
ATCTAAAGATAATCAAATGACTAAACACTCAATGAATCATTGTTTTTATTACATAGATTATTAAATAAATATTTAGGTTTCAATATATTACTCAAACATTTGTCATTAAAAATTAATTCATTATTTAAACAAATTATTATTCAGTTAGAGATAACCAAAAATGACTCATTTGATTATTTTTTGATAAAAACTTCAAGGATTACTATAAAGGTTTGTTTCACTATTTAATAATTTAACCTATTTTGAGTTTCTCTGATGATAAGTAAGTAGCGCTACATGCGGGTTAGAGCATCAAATATAGTTCTACCAAAAAGAAAAATTAAATGTTCAAAACTATTAAACACTATTATTTGAGTTTTCTCAGTTTTCAAATTCTGGCTTTTCAAATGATATCTTTTTTCTTATCAAACAATGGATAAAAGTTCATCAAAATTCAATGATAATAACACTTTATACAAGAATTGAAAATTTAAACTTAATGTTCGAGATCTGGAGTCTATTTAATTCACTTCTCAGTTTCAATACTCACTCTTTCACTACATTAAATTCAGTTAAAATCTGTTTTTTTCAATGTTAAAAAATTTCTAAGCGGGTTATAAAAACTTTTTATTCATTAAAGTGAGAAATAAATAATTTTTAATGACTTGATTTTGAATAAAGACACCAAAATCTCGTACTTTTTATAAAATAAATAAATAAATTCTGTTTAAAATGTTGTGTAAGAAAAATAATTAAAGTGAATTTCAAAGCTTTAATATCTTTAAAACAAAATCTAATAAAAATGATTATATTTTGAATTTTTAATGATCAACAGATACCTTATATAAAACATTATATTTTTAATTGAATAATATGTTTGATGACACGAAAAGAAAAGATATACGAATATTGAAATATATGAGTAGAAAATTATGAGATACTTAGATTCATATTGAGTTCATCTCTATCTTTTTATTTATAAACTCAATTTAGAAGTTTTTGAGTTTTGATTATACAGAGTATTCCTATTCAACAAACTTTGAATTATGTCTTAATTTGAATAAAGTTGTGAAAAAATGACAAAATCAGATAATCACTTAATCAGTGTTAAGATCAAACCGAAATTTATTACAGAGTAAATAAAAACAAGACTTTTTCATTTAAATAAATAATTACTTTTTGAAAATTAACTCCAGTCTCAATTCATTTGCAATTAAAATAAGGAATAAATTTTTGGAACATTTAAAAATTTATAACCCTTTTAACCTAAATTAATGTAAGTTTAGAATTAATTTGTTGACTATTTACTTGAAGTGGGGTTTCTCAAAAGTAATAATCATTAAACCGAAAAATTTATGCTTTGTTTAGTGAAAATAATTGGAAAAAAATTCAATTTTTTTATCGATCACTTAATTATAGAATAAATCTAGTCTTGATATCATTTGATTGCAATGTAAAATTGATAACAAGCATTTGATAATTATTTGGCACAATTGGCATGATTTTTAATTGTTTATTACTTTTAAAACTATTGTTAATCATTGAGTTATTGAAAATGCTATAAAATATATGACAAATAAACCACTAATAAATAAATAAATTCACAATTCAAATACATATTCACAAAATGAGTTAACTTTATGCCTTCAATGAATGCTAGTTAACTCATTTTATGAATATGAAAAAAAATTCTTACTCATTAAAGGTTTTCTAATGTTTCACATTGATATTTTCATCTTGTTCACAACTTTTTGAATTTTAGAAATACAAACTTTAGTATCAGTTCTGCCCATTTCATTACCACATGACACAGCTTTAAAAAATTTAAGATAAATTAGAATTTATTATAATTAAAAGATAGCCTCGGATTTATTGACACATTTTGCGATCACTTAACAGAAGCATGTTTTTCAATGATCATGGAAAATGATAGCAACGGTTTGCTATTATAAATTTATAATCAGCTGTCGCCAACACTTCCAAGTCATTAATATAAATCTTTTCAGTAACTTATTTATGTTCATCATTTGTAAGGCATTGAAGAGTTGAAACACTTATTAATCAAGAATATAGAATTCGACTCAAGTGTTGAAAACTTTTTGATGTGTTCAAATTTATTTCATTGCAATGATTCAAAACTAAAAAATAATTTTGAATAATTTACGCTAAAAATAGAGTTTGAAAAATCAAATCTTGGGAAACAAAATGCTTAATCAATTTCAAAACACGATGTTTAAAATTTTTAGTGCTGGTAAAAATAACTGAAATTCTGTACATTAATCATGAAAAATTATAGCTTTAATGCTAATTAACTCAATTTCTTGCGAAATTAACTTAAGAAATTTCCAAACATGGTTGGAAACCTGGTAACTATAGTTTAATAATTACTTGAATTAATTTTTATTTAATCACTTTTCAGATTTTCCAAAATTACTGTTTTGATAACTTTAAAAGCTTTGGCTTTTAGTTATTATTCATTTCTTTCCTTCAAAAACAGATTATTCAAATTTTTCGTCTGAAAATATTTCATTTTCTGCAATTTTTTTATAGACATTAATCAATTGAAGATTTGAAAAATGAATTTTTATTTCATTGAATTGCAAAAAAAATCTATTATTCATTTATATAATAAAAGTGAGAAACTTGAGAAACTTCAAGTTCATTAAAATTGAATTTTACTGAATAATTAATAATTTGATAAATGGATTAATAAAGAGAATGAAAGTTAAATGATCTGATTTCTGAACACAATGTTATTAAAGGATATCAGCAATGATTATGTAATAGAGATATTTCGCTGCCAGCGATGATAATAATTGTATTACATTTGTCCTAAATTTTATTCATTCTATTAAGCGTTTATTCACTCGACTAGTAATTAATCAAATAATATAAATATATTTTTAACAATTGATTCAATAAAGAAAAAATTTGTTTGCATTTGTATTAATTTTTATAAAATATTAACAAGTTAGCAAAAAGTTCATTCAACTAATTAAAATTCAATTAAATTTTTCTGTTGCTTAAACTTTCTTTATTTTTAAATTTTTTCCATAGAGTTTTTGAATTAAGTTTTTTTCTCATAACTTACGGCTCAGAATCAGTGCTTTTAATTAATGCTTAATAATCATAATGATCTTGAATTGAAAGTTGACTTTGAATTACTTAAGCGGTCAGTTATATGTTTTAATTAAGCTATTATTAAAGGGTGTGACAAAAAAATAGAAATATCATTAAGAATAGTATAAAAATTCATGAAACTAGTAATTAAATTGTGTAAAACAATAGCGCTTTCATGTTATTGTCTTAAAAAGTTACTTATGTAAAATTGAAACATATCTGTTTCATATTCAACAGATTCTATCGCTTCTGAAAGGCTTGACTTCTTTTGTTCGTACTTTTGAATGATGAGTATATTTTAAATTCAAATTCACTCATATTGTTTTTTTGATACACCCTTTACTTGGAATAGATTTCAGTCTTAGTGAGGTTTCGGTTGCTTAACTGCAATCATAAAGATTATAATTTTCATGAAATACTAATGTTCTTTACCTTAACTAGAAAAACAAAATTGTGTGATAAAAAAGTTTCAGTTAAGTCAAAAATTAAAGGTGATTATAGTAATGCATTTTGAAAGTCAACAAAAGGTAATTATAATTAGATTCAGAACTTGCCAAGTTTTTCAGACAAAGCAAAAATATAAAAAGTTTTTTGTTTTGACAAAACTAACTATTCTGTTTCGGTATTATTTCAATACAATAAAGTTTTAAGCCTTAAAACAAGTCAACTTTCAGACCTGTCCATGAATTTTATCCCTAATTAACTCAATTCAAGAATATTTTCTTTTAGATATCAATCCAATAATGATGAGAATCAACTTTCAAATAAATTACTATTGAATTTGTGTTTCAGAATCGCCCAAAGCTTAGACATATCTTCCATACCCTTATCATGTCCTCTATTTTACCTCCTCTGAGATATATTCTTGTTTTTCGAACAAACAGTACTTTTTTAATCAAATTATTTTCTATTGATTGGCATAAACTTTCAAACTTGAATATCATTAATAAGATATATAGTATGAATTGAAAACAATTTCTGTTCATGAAGTGAACTTGTTTTGTGAATCGAGAGTAACATTGAAAACCTTTTTGTTCGTTTTGTTCGTGAAGTAAAAAAGTAAAGCTTTTGAGTCGTGACTCAAACAAAACCAAAAACTACCTCTCAAGCGATTGGTATTATAGTTGACTGTCATCTGTCTTCAACTGTTTCTTTAAATAGAAAATTTGTTCAGAATATGAGATGACATTCAATTGACATGCGATTGGCTTCTGATGAACATAAATACTAACCTATTCATCAAAAGTGAAAGAAAACAAACTCTCTTTTTCTTTCCATACATTGAAAAAATCAACTAAATCTTAACGAACAGTTCATTCAACGAAACAAAAGTAAACTTTAAGTGAAATTCTTTAAGACTGAAGCTAAAAATTTATTACAAGGAGAGAAAACATTTAGTTTACTATAAATATAATGAATGTAAAAATACTGTAATTTAGGTTCAAATTATTTTCTTCGTAAAAGTTTTTGAAAGCTTTACATTCAATATTCATGTAAATAAACTTTTTGTTTTAATAGAGGTTTAGCCCTAAAAATGAGATAAAATGTTCTCAGAATTCATTGGATGATCGAATTGGGTATTTTGAAAATTAAAATTTTTGCATGATTTATACCACTTCTGGCAAGTTATAAGAAATAAAAAGCCTTTATAACAAAATGAATTGCGATTTGATTATAGTTTTCAAAAAATGCAAAAACGCTCCCAATTCTGTTTATAAAGAGTAGAAGTATTAAAAACTCATTTTCTTAGATATGATCATAAAAGCAGAGCTTTCTCTAAATGCAATCCATTAGAAAATAAGCAAAGATTATATGTATTTTTTTCTATTATTTGGTAACTCAAACTGTATTATTGATGGCCACATTTTTTTTAATGCTCATTACGTTGACTGCGATAAAAATCATTCTTACAACAGGAGGAAGAGATTGATTGCTCTATAACTATAACAGATATAAAGGGACTCATCGTATAAATTGCTGGTAATTTTTTCTCCGCAATAATATTTAAGCCTTGAATTTATTATGATTTGAGTAAAAGAGAAAGAAATTTGGATAAAAGAACTGAATTGCACAAACTTTTATAATTACATAGTATTTTTCAATTCAAACAACTATATAATTGAGTTTTCATTTTTCTAGGTTTAGAAAAAATGATTGTTTTGTAGGCAATAAAACAATTGACTTTCTCTGTGTATTTGGTGGTAAAGGGGACACAATTTTTTCATATACTATTGAGAATATTTTCATTGTAATAAACGATCATATAAATGATAAAATAGTAGGAGAATTGGTGTCATTCCTATTGAGAATATGACTTATGTTATGTAAATAATGATCAAAATTTTATTGTTATTTATCATTATTATTGTTCTTATGACTGACTCGTCAGATGTTGATTATATATTAATCTAATAACTAAAATGAGATGTTTTATAACGAAAACATGAGAATTTTTTTTCCTACTAATGCTACACAACTTTTGTTATTAAATTTTTCTGATAAAATATCTAAATAACTATATTTATCGCAATTATAATGGTTTAAAAAATTCCATTTTAATAAAAACAACTTTTTGATTAACTTTGAAAGAAAGCAAAAGTTAGTAATAAAACTTATTTCACAATTTTTATATTTTCCATAATTATAAGGTTTCTAATACTTGATCATAATTGAAGGCAATAATCAAAAATATGGTTAACATGTTAAATAAAAACTGGATAACTAGTTATTAGTGCAGAGTTAGTCTTATAAGTAGTTTTGTAAAAGTTTTCATTAAAGTAAATCAAATGTAACAAAAGTAATCAAAATCATAAACCTTTGCATTCAGAAAACAAATTTTTTTGACAGTGAATATTCAAACTCCTTATTACAAGAGAAAAATTCATCAAATTTTTCTTTTCCATTATAAAACATCAATATTCTGATGCACTTCTGCTGAATAACAGACCAATTATTGCATTAAAAATTGAGCTCAACTTGAAGTTAATTTCTTTGAAAAATAGATTAGAAAAAAGAGATTCATTTGAAGCCCTTGAGCTATGTTTGAAAGAAAGGAGGATTTCATAATCTTTCTGAGAATAATGTATTTTTAAAAAACTGTAACGTGAAGGATGTTGAAAAAAGATTCTGTACAAATGATGTTACAATTGTCTGTACTTTTATTTATTTTTAATCAAACTTCAATACATGTATGTATCACATCTGTGTCTGAAAATTGTTTAGTTCTGAATCCGGAATTTTTTATTTTTTGTGTTGGAATTCCATTGGACTGAAACAGAATTGTTTTCACTCAAAGTATTCATTTATTACAAAAGAGTATGACTTTTCACACTTTTCACTTATCTATAGAAGTTTTAAGTCAATAAACTCGTAATTATTATTGGCTTTACTTTTTGGCTGTAAAAATCGGAATTTTCCTCAATTCTCTATTTCTTAAAGTTGACTGAAGTTTGAAAGTTCAATAACTATTTCCTTCAGAAATACATTATTTTGAATTTGAAACCATTTCTCAGAGTGAAAAGTGTTAAAGTAATAAAAATAAATTATTTCGAAAACTAAATTCTTACTTCTCTTACACTCTATCAGAGCCCATATTATTCAGACTTTAATCCACTTAACATTTATCGTTTAGAGAAAACTATTGTCAATTATTATGAATTCATTAGTTTGGGTCAAATAATTATATGCAAATCAATTCAAACTTAATTATTCACTAACTTCGCATCAAATCAAATAAAAGTTTTATAATTTTATTCTCATAGGTATTATTGATGCAGTTCATATGCATTAATATTAAACTTAAAAGTTTGAAAACACTTTGCATTTGAAAGAAGCTAATTATGAAACTTTTTAATATGTTATTTCCCAAAAAATTCCATATAATTAATTTATTTTATGCATGAATTGAAACCACAATTGAATACAAGGTTAGACATGAATAGATAGAAAAATAAAAAAAGATAAATTCAAGCAAATAATATGCTCTTCTGAATGAACTATTACTGAAGTAAAGTATCACATAATTCATAAACTAGTAAATTATTACTGAATGATTTCGATATGACTTCAAGTTTCATATAAAGTCATTATTTATAAGAGAAGATTGAGCTCAAGATAAGATCCTTCAGTTCTATTTAGTATATCTTTAAAATTAGTCCGAATTAGCACTACTCGAGAGCATAGTTTGAAGGCATCCCTGTATTGATGTTTTAAGAGCATTCTCTGCGTTCTTTCTAACGAATGATACTGTCCTTCCAGCAAATATTTGAAGAAGTAATTAATTTAATGAATAATTAAAGAAGTCTGACTCCCAATAGTAGGCATATGTGTGGCACCAGTTTGTCTACGAATTAAAATTAATATATGGTTTAAAACAGGATAACCAAGAGTATAGTGCTTTAGAGGTGATTAAAGTTAGTTTAGATAATATGGAACTTTTTCAACTCAGGCTTGAATCAGAAGGATTTCATTCCTCAGTGTAATTTTAATCTAATTTTAATTGTATGAACATTTTCTTCTTTAAAAATTAGTTGTTTGTCACCTTTAAGGATATATTCAATTACTAGGAAGTCTTGTTTTATTTTTCACTTAATTATGTTGAGCTCAAAATTTGATTCATATTGAATGGAAACGAAATGAAAATTAAGAAATAATAGTTACTTACTTTGAAAATAAATTATCAGAATTTACATTCCAAATGAGAGTTTAATAATAAATCAACTAAAAAACATTGGATTAATTAGTTTTAAATTCTAGTATCAAAGAATTAAATCATGAAATAAGATATGAAGTAATCTCAAGCCTGGGCTCAAACCTTGAGAATTTTGAACAACAATTAATTACAAAACTCTGAGGAGAGAATAAATTGTATGAATCCATAGTTAATTTTGTTCGCTTCTAACAAAACCAGGGCTTTAATCAATGAAGAATACCTTGTAAAACAGGGACTTCAACAATAATAAATTAAGAAAGAAGTGCTTTCAAAGATAATTCATAGAGAAAGGATTGAGTAATTCACTTATAATTAGGGTTTGACAGTAATAAATAAGTATGATATGAAACTTTTTTTCTCATTAACCATGAATAGAGTTATAGATTTGGAAATTTCTAAGCAATTTGTTTTTGAGTTTGATTCAAAAAAATTTATGTGTATGCAAATAGCAATTAAGAGCATGTTTTTAAATCTTATTTATTTTTTTATTTTATTAATTTATGTAGCATTGAGTGCAAACAACATAATTAACAGTAAGATAAGCGATGACCTCAAAAATGTGTTTGAGTACACACTTATTAGTTTACTATTGAGTCAGTGCTTTAGTTTAACACAAAGATCCTCTAATATTTTCTCAATAAATAATAGTAATTATAATGTATTATATATTTTAATCTATTGAATCAGTTATAACTACAATTATGTACTTAAGTTTTACGGAACTTATAGCACGAATTTTAAATTACAATTAAATTGACATTTTTAACTAAACTCATAAGTTAGTTATGACTTTATCTCAGTTTTATTTAATAAGTTAATTTTTTAGTAGTAAATAAAGAGCTACATAATCAATAAAAGTCTTTATTAGTTTTTCTTATAACTTAATACATAAATCACATCATGTTTAACCCAAATTAATTTTTTTTTTAAAACTTAAACTTATAATTATCTATTAATTTGTTTTCAATTTTAAGATGAAATATTCTTTTAAGTTAATTAAATTATCGTGAAATTTATTGCTCCAAATTTTAAGTAAATTATCTTTTTTGAAAATACTTCTGTTGTTAGCAATAAACTGATTCGTGAGCAGTATTTGATAGGTTTCAAAATTTCTTTTAGAATTGAGCACAACATTGACAATAACAATGTTATGCAAATAACTTTTTATTTATTTGCATTCAATTTACAAGTACTCGAAATGAGAAATTTCTTGCTTTGAAAAAAACTTATATAAAGTAGTTCTCAGTTTTCGTGATATTACACAATTGTGAGCCTAAATAAGAGCTTAAAATTTTGGAAATAAGAGGATGAACATGAATAGCATGCAGTTCTTTTTCAATCCTGAATCTCAAGAGATCTGAAGGGCTTTCGAAGATGGTATTTTCTCATTTGCCTGAACCACCATTCAATTTAGCTAATATTGATCTTAAGTTATTTTTGGGAACTTTATAGAAAGTTACAAAATATTTTTTTTCTTGCAAAATATTTCAGTTTTTAGAATATAAAAGAAAAATATAAATCATTTCAAAGAAGTGTGAGATAACGAAAAGCGAAATTCAGCGAAATGTTAGATCAAAAGCCAGATATATAAAGGGATTTTAGAAAATCGAATAAATTGGATGAAAAACTATAACAATGTTACAAAAATTGATTGAATTTTATCGTTGATATTTTTTGGTTCAATTTATGAATCCCTTAACATATTTTGCATTTAATCTAACATCTTACTGAATTTCTCTTCTTGTTCTTTTTCACTTAATTGAAATGATCTAATCAATAATTATTTACAAAAGGCATTCAAATAGAAATAATGAAAGTTAAACAGAACCTTTTTTATATAATTCAAGCTGAAAATAACTTATTTTTTTATTGTTCAAAAATTGAAACATATATATTTGGTCTCAAAAATAAAACATGAACTTCATCAATGAGACTGTTCAACAAATAATCTTCAAACTAGGATTCGAGCAAATCGACTGCAATCGCCATACAATCGCTATTAGATGAGAAAAAAGTGTCAAAACCTTCCTGAAATTTGAATAAATATTTTAATTTATTTTGGAATTAATTCAAAAAACTGTCTTTTAAAAAAAGAGTAGCTTCAAAGTTTCAAACATTCATCTAATTTACAAGTTTACTGTTCAATACTCAACGGGATATAAGTTGATTAAAATTTAAAAACCTCTCGAGGGCTAACACTTGCCTATCAATGTTATATGGGGTGTATTTTCCAATTCCTAACCATTAATTTCCATAATATGATATGCAAAACAATATAACTTCAAGTTATGATAAATTTAATTATTATTTTGAATTTTTGATTGATTTCATCTAAAGTTTCATATTTTGGACAAATAATAATGAGTTTGACTTCTTTTTTATGCAATTATTGCATTGCAATTATGGCTTAGAGGGAAATATAATTAAGAATTTATTCTTAGAAAATATTCAGTTCAGCGTTTGTTTGTCTTTATGGATAAGAGGAGTTGATATTTAACCCAATTTTCGACTCATTTGAAAGAAACACAACAATTCTCACTTTTCAAAGGAATTCCTTATTTAATGTTTTGAGGAAATATTTTTCTACTAAAATGTTACTAAAGATAGAAAGTTGAACACAATTTTGAAAGAGTTATTTTGTTGAGTTAAGCGGTTTTGTAGTAAAGTATGAAATATTTTGAAGCGAAAAACTTTGCATCGAATGAAATTTTAAGAATTTTCAAACTTATAATAAGTTAGATAAAGACTTACTATTAAATTATAAATAGTTTTATTTTACTGTCTTTTCATTTCTTTGAAAATTCGCTATTAATTCGAATAATTCTAAAAATATATCAAAAATATTGTGAAATACATTTATTTGATGTGTTATTTCGTAACAAAACTTTTAGACTATAATCTTATGGAATATTATAAGGCATTGAAGAGACTTATGTTCTACTTATTAAATATGGATTATCTAAGACTTAGAATAAAATCCATCCTACTATTGATTTCGTAATATATAATTCTATTCTCTCGAGTGTTTGAGAAATCCATACAAAAAATAAGATATTTATTACTAGTATTTGAGGAGCAAGTTTTGACATAATCTCAAATTGAGAGTCAAATCGTATTCGGTTTCTATTCGTTTTCGTTTCACTTTTGAGCTCTTGATAAAAAGATATAAAAATACAGTTTAATTTTATTAAACTTATTCAGGCTATAAATAAATTGAAACAATTTCCTTGTGTATGAACTTTTCGGGCACTCTATACTTAGATATATTTTGTGAATGTATTGAACTTTATTGAAGTGCTTTTTATGATACAGTAAAAGAGTTTCAATGGATATTTCAAAACTCTCATTAAAACTTCAAAAGATGACTAAAACTTTAAATTTAAGCCTGATTTAAATCAAAATTCAGCAGTAATAGAAAGATATCAGATTCTGTGTTCACAATGCTCATCAAGCAGTTCCGCCACTGCATTAACTGCAACCTTAAATCATTATTAGTTATTAATATTCAAAGAAGATTATACAAAACAATGATAACCAGTAAATTATAATAATTTTACATAATTTTAATTTGAGTAACAAAAAAAATTTGCGCCTAAAGACTTTTTCATGAATCTTCAATTCAGAAAAACACTAGAAATTATATGCTTTTAAATTTCCTATTAATTCAAATTAGTTCTCACTGTTTGGCTGATCAAAACTTTTTGTGTCAGTACTACTTTGCCATTCACAACCTTGAATCGAAAGCAGGCTTTGCTTAGAAATCCTAAAGTTGTATTAATATTGATATTTATAATTTATTAGATATGCATTAACTTTATGTTTATATAATTCATATATTTCCCTTTGAAAGATCAGATATTAATTATTAAACCATAACTTGATATGAAAAACTTTCATAATGTTTCATACTCTAATCATGTATCCAATGAGTGAGTAAATAATTAAACATATTTTTTCAGACAGAATTTTGGCACAACTTTCGAGGACTTATATAATTATTATGTCTGTCAGTCTCATCACTAAACGAAAAAACTGAGACTCATAAGGAAAATGAAACAGAAATTTATTCAATTTTTTTATAGGGAAATCATATTACATAATGATTGGCTGATTTCCTACTGTTCATGAATAAAATTATAACTACAGGTATGAGTTAAAAAATTATCATTAGTTTTTCATACAGTCATAAACTAGATGTGGTTCTAATGCTTATTGAATACCTGTAAACTACATTAGCAATAATTTTGAGCTTCACATAATCGTCTGCCAGTACTCGCATAACACTCTACCTAACACTTTGTCTAATTATTATTAAAAATAAATACTACTATAATTTTATACAGCTATACCTTCATTATAAACACTAGATAACAAACCTATTATTACTATTGTAGTGCAATAATAAATAAGGTAGATTATACCCTGTATTATCTCAATCTAGTGAATTATAAAATTCAATAATTCTTATATAACGTTTCTATTAATTTAAGGAACTTTAATATTTCTGTCACATTATAAATAGAGTGGATTAAAAATGGACAAAAAAAGTTCCAGTAATAAATGTTTTAAATTAAAAATTTGTCTTCCAATGAGCAAACTTAAATTTACTCATAATAATCAATATCAAAAATAGTTTAGTTACACATAAATATCCATACATAAGCGAGTACAATGTTTTAAAGTGGGGTCTGGCTTGTGAGAGTCAAAGAAACTCATTGTATTTATAAGGAAATAATTTCTCAAATTTTTCCAAATTATATATTTTATTCACATAAGCTTAATATTTTTTATTATCTCTTAACTTATATCCTGAAAACCAATTATTTTTCCGAGAATTTGAGGGATCCATTTTTTGAGCTTCAAAAATAGGGTCTAAAACCCTGGCTTATGATTGAAATTATCTTAAAATGAATGAATTCGTTGAATTTTACATACATTCTCGTCTTCCATAAAATCAAGTTTGGAATAGCATTTGTTAGTTAAATATTTCACGAATGTATAAAAAAATTAGCATATCTTTTTCATATCTTATTTCAAGGGTAATTTATCACTAAATCTGAATTTTAACGCTTAACATGAAAATCGGAATTTCTCATCCAATTAAGATTTTAAACACTGATACTGTATTTATTTTTGTTTTTTGAATATTATTAGTATTTATCAATTTAAAAGTATGTTATTTTAAGCAATTTAAAAAAATTTTGAAAGCTTAAAGTGGTATTTGAGAATTTTTCATAAATGAAAACCTGAACATAATCTCATCTTAAGTATACTATTTTGCAAAGAAAGAAATACGATTTCAACATTGCATTGAGTAAAATATTTTTATATCAATTGATTATATCTTAAATCTAAATTGCATTTTAAGAGCTCACAGATATCTTGATTGCTAAAAAGTATTTTGATTAATATTTTGAAAAGATAGGCTTTAAGCCAGTTTTGTTGCTAACAGATTAAAGCTTTGTTTTAGATAAAAATTTCATTGCTTTTAAAGTAAGATAATTTATTTGAGAAATATAACACCCCTCTAAGTTAATGTGCAATTTATTTTTTTAATTCTGTTTATTATAGCGACAATTCTCATATATTGTGTTCATAGCCTTGGATGCCTATTGAAATTAGTTTAAAGAAAAAAGAAATAATAATATATCTTGAAATAGGAGAAAGAGCGAGAGGGGACTGAAGAGTAAGAATCCAGTGAGAGTTAGAATTAATGTTGCGAAGCATTTTTCATCTATAATTTTACATAATTTTCGTGCGAAAATTGTTTTATGTTGAATACAATTTCGTTGCCTTAAATGCCTTAATTCTCACATTTCTATTCAATTAAAGTTTATGGCTGTAGAAAATAAAACTTTAATTTATAGTTCAAGCTATAATAATATAATTCAATTTCATTTTTAAATTCTAAAATTGCTTTTTCAAGATGAATAATCTCATAAATCAACGGATTTATTAAACGTTCTGCATATGAGACTTAAATTTTTACATTTATTTTCAATTTTATAAATAATTATAAGTTTAAGAACTAATTTCAAGTCATTTATATAAACGAATTGTAAAAGTGAAAATAAACTTCAATTACCATACAATTAAAGTCAAACATTTAGAACAACTAAAATTTTTAGATTAATAAATTTATTTATTCAGCAAAATCTCTTTGCATATGGATTTTGTTAAGCCTTATGCTTAAATTTAAATAACATTTATGAGATATATTCTAATCTTTGCAAAGGTTTTATATTTTATTACTAACAATGATTTTCCTTTTCAAACGAATAGGAGAACTAAAATACCCTTTTTTCGAACTATCCAATAGCTAAACAAAAACTTGTTGCTAAGCGTGCACTGTATATGCGTTTCAATGCTTTACATATATAAATACAAACTTATATATAACTTGAATATGTATATTGATAAAAATTATGTTCAATGTTTAAAGAGAAAGTGAAAACAACTGTTCATTAGATTAGACATTAGCTTAAATCCATTATGACTTTAGTGTAAATATCTTTAATTTTTATCTGTTTCTGATATGAAATTGTAAATATTGATCAAAATTGTGAGACAAGCTTATATTTTATTGAATAAATGGCTTCACTAATATTCAGTTAATCTAAAAGAAAAATAAATTTAAGGCTATATTTGATTAGTTAATACCCGCTTTTAGTTAGAAAAACATACTTTTCTGCAAAAAATTCAACATTCAGCTGAACGATAGCTAAACTAAAATGTCAAAAACAGTACTCAATAATAGCCCGCATATTAAATGAAAGGAAAACAAAAATAATTTACAGATTTTGAACAGTTATTAACTGAAAAAGTTATCCTTCAGTAAAAATGCTTACACAAGCGGTTTCAGGGAAACAAAAACCATATGTAATCAAAAGTTTATGATTCATTGAAGCGATGCTAAAATTAGTACACATACAAAAAAGTGTATCTAAATTATATAGATTATTCATTTAGATCCAAGGAGAACCCCATTTAATATATTTGTACTGCCAGTTATGATCAAATAAACAGAAAATATACCATTACAGTTAGTTATAAAAATAAATTATTTTGTCCTTCAACTATCAGCTGTAAAATGAGATATTCTGATTCTAGTTCCTATTTTTCGAGAAAGTTTTCAATGCGCTATCTCTTCATCGAAATACATATTTTCTTTTTTGACTCATTTTACTGCAAACAAAACATTTTCTCCTGAATTAATCGCTTCATTACTTTGAAATTCTAATGAAAAAGCTGTCAAAACTTTTTAGGGTTTAGTATTTTTTGTTTCTATTTATTCGAATTTTTTACGAAACTTATCCTTCAGAGTGTCTTTAATTAATTGAGCCCTTCTTTAATAGACTTAACTAAACAACTATATAATAATGATTTTAATGGCCATAAAATAAAAAAAATACTTTTCAAAGTCATGACTATTATAATGATTGCGTACAAGTTTTGAATGTGGCGTATAATAGAAGCAAAAATAGAATTATTGCTAACTTGTATTACAAGAACAAAAAGTTCTTGAAGAGGTTATTACTAGAATTCATGGCCATAAACTTAATTAAAAATAGGGGATAAGCCTAAGCCTTGGCAACAGCGGAGAAATCGTCACATTTTATTATTGAACAAAAATATTAATTCTTAGATAAATGGTTGTATTTAAAAATTTTATAATTAATTGCCTTAAATTTTTTTTCTTTTTTTAACTACTTATTCACTTAGAAATGCGTTTTAATGTTATTTAAGTTACAGAAAATGTTTTCAAATAATATTCTAGAAGTATTTTTCAATTTCTATGACTATTTTGGCTTATTTTGCACATAAAAGTAATAAAATAATTATTTATAATTATAGCTACATATGAATAAAATATGTATTTCAAGCTCTGCTACTTTTCTATATTCAAATATTATTTTCAAATGCTTGGAAACAAGTATGAGTTTATGCATTAGATATAGCGGTAGAAATGCATTTTAGATATCAAATAATATCATTTTTTGCAGTCACGTAAAGCCACACAACATTATTTTCAAATCATAATCACTTAAGCATATCATAAAAATAAGATAATAATTGAAAGTTAGCTTAAAGTAACGAATATATAAATATTGAATTAACTTTAGTTTCAAAATGTATTTTTTAAGAGCCTTTCCTTCAAGAAAATCATCCAAAGTTTAAAAACTTTTTTATTGAAACATTGAGAATAATATCTCAATAATTTATTATGAAATCCACGAAAAAGTGAAAAAAAGTCATCTGAACCCAACCCGAAACACTTTTTACTGTAAATAATTTATGCGAAGAACGGTTCGAAAGCATAAGTTCTGAACACATTATGGAAATTATCATAGGTTTGAATGCATTGTTTAAAAAACAGGCCTTTAAATCACCCTTTCCTCGCATTATCCAAAAAATAACCCAAATCTCTATAAATCTTTTTAAAGATTAAATAAAACTTGAGTTTCTCTGTCATTACTTTTTTATATTATTGATAAATTAGTATAAAATTATTGAAAATATAAATAATTTCCTTTTAGTCTTCATTTGCAAAATGAAAGCTTATATTGATTTAATGTAGTCAATGGTCACTCATTCAAGGTTTGACTTGAATTCAAATCTGTTTAAATAAGTATCAAAATATTTAGCTTTAATGCCATCAAATAGATTCAGCGATTACTTGACCAGGAATTTAGAAAAAGGAAATGAAGCCAAAAAATACTTTTACCTCTGTATGCTCTCTAGCATACGATAATACCCAGCATGCGTTCAACAATTAGAGTTTGAGCCGGGAATCAATTTATGCCTTGGATATAGTGGAAGGACAGCAGATTTTGCGTAACCTAAAGGAAGTTCAAATGATGCGTTTAGATTATTAATAGAGGAAACTCATACTGACTTATGTGACTAATAGCTAGACTGAAAATTTCCCTCAAAAATCATTACCTGATTCGCACTTTGCATTAGAATAAGCTCATATTCTCATTGAAAACTATTTTTTTCACTAATCATTTGCGAAGGTTCACCTGATTTATGGTTTAAACACAGAATTGCTCGACGAATATGCATATTTTTGTACAAAGTTCTAAAAAATTGTATTCTCCATGATATTAATCTGAAAACATGTAGTGTTTTCCGGAATAAACTATTTTTTAAAATGTTTTTAGATGCAAATGTTCTGCATAAAGATTACTAATGAATTGTATGTTAGATTAATCATTGAAGTCATTGTCCTGTAGACGATATCCGTGAAGATCGAAAACAGTCGACGTGCTTAAGATCTATTTTAAAAATATGTTTCGCTGATTAATAAATAAAATTACCGAAAAATCATGCTTTAATATCTAATTTATCAATTAATTGAAACTTTGGGCTCATTGTTTACATTTCATTCAATATTTCATAACTTTATATAAAATTTTAGCCAAAAAATTGATTCTTCATGAAATAAATTGAGTTTGACTTAAATATAAAAGGGTTTTGAGTTGATTTAATTTTTCTAAAAAATATGATGATAAATGTCTAAAAATGATGAGAAAAGTTATTAATAATAGAGTAAATGGACTTTTAGTCTATGCTATGGAACTAATTTTGGATCGAAACTATTTTTAAATTGCTGAGAGAATGCCAATAAAGATTGATTGATTGAAACAGCATTGAATGTTTGGCTTTATATTGTCTGAATGTGAATGCGTAGGAGTTTTTTACTTTTATATTCTATTCATGTTTTTATTATTTTTACTTTACCCTAAAAAATAGTTTACGATTCAATGTGCAAAACATTTCTACATTGGATTCAACATAATTTTAAAGAAAATTTCAACTTCTTCTCTCCCACACCTTTGAGAACTAGTTTGTATTCACACCCAATCCTGCATTTGACTAGATTTTTGTTGCTAAGGATGTCATTTTCTATCTAAATCGATGATTAAATTCTAGAAAAAACTACTAAGGACTGCACTTATAATCAAATAAGTGCTGATTTTTAAGTCTAAACTCAATGATACAGGTATTCAATGCCTTTAATTAAGGGAAAGAGAATTTAATTCTAGAAATTATAATAACCTTAGTCTTTAAGGTTTCAAAATGAGAGATCTTTTGAAGAATGATAATGCATATGATATGTAACAGTCTCTTGAGTTGAGACATCTCTTTTAACTTAAGTTTTATCAATTTCATTAAGTACCTCACTTCAAATTCATTTATTTCGTCTCTTCCTTTATTATAAACATGTTTCAAAGATTCTCATCTGAAAAATACATTAATTTTAATGATCATTATTTTGAAAGAATTTCTGAACAGTATTACTAGAGATAACTTAAATTTATCGCTAACTTTATATCAAATAGGAGTGAATAACGGTATTAAATAACCTTTTTAGATCATTAAAGTAGTAAAATTGAATTTTTCTATTAAAAAGACGGAATATTATGATGAAATCTACTTTATTTTAATAAAATATTCATGTTTTCAACGAAAATTTTGCAGTTTATTAATATAAATTTTTATAATTCTGATAGCAGTGAAACCTCTAAATCCTTCTTAATCTCAATTTGATGCCACACATGCTATAATTCTTTTTAGATTTTAAGACTCAGAACAAGTTTGAAAAATATATTTTTACAGATAATGAAATTATTGTTAGGACTGAAGTGTAGAAAACTGATAGCCAAAAGTTTCTTATGTAGAGAAAGAAAACTCTCTCAATTTCTCAAAAGTCAAACATGAATACAATAACATTAAAGTTAACAAAAGAAAAAGAACTTCAAAGTTCTAAACTAGAAGAAAAAGTTATTATCTTTCATAAAAGAATACTATAGTAGTATTCATTCAATAGTGTGACAATTTAATTAAGATTAATGCCATAATAACTTTTTACTTTTTAACTCATTTTATGTTAAAAGTCATTTTTATAATTTATGATTTTTAAAAGGTTTGCCAAAAAATTAAGTTACATAACAAACTCATTATTCTTAAAGCACTAAAAGCAAAATAAAAGAGAATTCAAGTTCAATGAAATCGATGTCAAAAAACTTATAAATAATTTAAATGCAAGCCAAATAGTGTTTAACTAGTGTTTGACAATACATTTTAGTACAACTGATAAAATCTCTAATTTTATTTCTCACTTTAATTGCCTTTAAAAACAATTTAACTCTTTTTTATCATTTATCATGTCTTCCAAAGTGCTATATCTTATCGCCAAAAAGCTTAACTGACTATTAAATTGAAATTAAACTTTTAAAACTAACACTTTGTGCAATATTATTCTGTGAATTAAATTTAATCAATTAATTCAAAAATCAATCATGCTGTAAAAATTTGCATTTATTTTTCCGCTTGAATGATTGATGAAGAATCTGAATAATTAAATAAGGTTTTCCTCAATTTTATCAATAATAAATCAATTAATTTGATTTTTGTAATTAATAAGTAAACAACTGCCGTTTAAACTATTTAAAGGTTTAATATATTTACGACTATTACAAAATTGGTTAAATTCCTCAATGCCATGACTCACACTTTGAAAACTTATTATCTTGATTAAGAATTTGAGAGTTGCGTGAAATCTATCAAGGCTATATTTGCCATTACTCTTGAATGATTACCATTTTAGAGTATCGATTAAAATTTATGATGAATATAAATTGATTTTATCAATTTTTTATTACTTCGTTTCACTTTTCTTCACTTCATTTTATTTAATTAAGTCAATTTAGAAAATAGTGTCGACTGAATAAAATATTATATAAAACATACCTATATTTTTAATAAGATATACAAGTTTTTAGGGTACATATAAATAAATTTAGCGAAATGCGTTTTAATCATCTTCATCAACAAGAATTAGTTATACAAAAGGCTTAATATCCTTAGAGTTATTGTTTTGTCATAAACGAAAGGAACAGATAAGCAAAATATTAAACTTTGAATACGAAAACTTTTCTAATTTTTACATTAAGGGAATTTCCCAAACATTTGTAAACTTATTATTACTTTTCAAACTTTATAACACGTCATATAAAATGTTAAAAACTCTGAACAATAACTTTAATATAAAAAACAATTTGTTTTTCTATTATGAGAGCATTAATGATTTGGCTTTAACTGAGATCTCAAATTATGTAAAATTAAGCCTAAAATTCATTCAGTATTTTTGAAGTGGTTCTGATATCAAAACAATATTCAAATAATAATTAAACTTAAATTAAAGTTAATAAGTGGTCAACAGTTGAGGGCATTCAAAGGGCTCTCAATTGAACATTCGGTTTAAACCTAAATCTATTCAGCGTTATTGCCCTCCTCTGGAGTCGTGAGTGGTCAAGAAGGAGCGGTTCCGCCAGTCTTCAGAGGATCGCATTTAACAGTTTTATATTGATCTCTATTTTTGAGATTGATCTATTGATCTATTTTTTGAAAATGAACAGGATTTTATTGTATATGAATTGAAACATTGGCCATAAAGGCAAATGTTTAGGCATTTATTATTCAAGTTTTACAACATGTATTTCAGTATTTTTTGTAGATGCGTTGTTTAATTAACAATTCATTGTTTACTTACCATTATCTCGATTAGTGCTAACGAACTTTTCTCATTAATTTTAAAAACCCTATTTCTGCTATAATCTAGTCTTTAAAACAAAATTTTTTAGTATCAAATGATTGATCATTTGACTGATTCTTATCTATTAATTGCCAAAAAACAGTGTTTCTATTTTTATTTGTTGTGTAAAAGTTTTATTTTTCTAAACAAAAATAATCAATCAAAAAGTTAGAGTCAGTTTTACATCAATGCAATTGATAGAGATCTGACATTATAGGAAAATGGGTTTCGTCAGAAGTATGTTTTGATGGAAAACTGTTATCCAACTCTTGTCATAAAACTATAGATTCGCGATAAATACTGCAATTACTAAACATAAGCTTAAATAATGGGAAGGAAATTCGCATTTTAAAGTTTATGACTATGTAAAACAGATTTAAATCAAACCATTGGCGCCAAAAATTTATAATTAAGGTAATGAAGCAAAAATTTTTTTGATAAAAATAAATAAGTTTAAACGCTTCGGAATGTCTAATTCAAAATGTCGAAATCCTGTTTTAATAACCTAATTATCTATTTGTCATAATGATAAACCAATTTTTTAAATTGCAGTATAGATTGAACTCAAATTGATTTATTGATGATTTTTATAAATAAATAAAAATATAACTGATTCAATCGACTCGCTTTCACTTCATGATTACAAGTTTTAGCATTAATTAAAAATGAAATACCAGAGCAAACCCTAAGGAATTGAATGTGATTTGATAACATTCTGTGATCTATAAAATGATCATAAAATGTTTTTTGGAACATTTTTTAATTAAATTACTTCTATTTCAAATTAGTTTTGCCGAAATATTCATTATTAGACTTGATATTTATTAATTTTTGTTGTTATGCTCTTTGACATTTCGAAGTTTATCTGTTTTCAACAAAGATAAATATTTTTATCAAAAAATTGAATTTATGAATCGGAAGAGAATACTATATATTCATTAAAATACTGAATAAAATTTCAATAATAGAGTAAAAAACTTAAAATCCTTTCATTAAATATTTATATATTTTGAAATATTTGTAATAAAATTTCTTTTTATATTGAGATATAATTTCAGTGAATATTTTATAAAGTTTGCGAAAAGTAATAATAATTTCAAAAAGAAGTAAAGAATTTGCATAATTTAATTTGATATGAAAATAAGTGCTAAACTTTCGAAAAAAGAACGAAAAAAAGTATTATTTTTTTGTAAGAAAAAACAAAAATCAATTTAATGCAAATGCCAAGAATATTTTGAAAAAATTGCATAATAAAGTCCTCTTAATCTACTCATACCATGTCTCATATTCATTACAAGTGCTCTTAAAAATTAAGAAGACATTTTCAGTTTGTGTGAATAAAATTACTGTTTTGTAGCAGTAATGGACAAGGCTCGAGAGTTTGATGCTCAGTTACCGAGTCTTATTGTCCCAAATTCATTAAGCTTGAACACAGGGCCTAAAAATTTTAAGTTTTCTAAATTCAATTATAATGCTATATGAATTAGAAATATTAGTTTCAAAAAATGCTGAAGATTTTGAAAAGGAATGCAAATTTTGATTTACAATATTTATTAATTTTTTTGCTAAAATAAACATGATGAATGCTCGTACCTGCGAGCCTGAGCATAGTGTCACGCTCAAGATTGAAGCGTGTTCGGAATTATCTGGAAATTGATGAGTTAATTCGTTGGAGTTGTTCTGTTAATATGGTTTTTATTCATTCATTTAATGATGATTTCAAATTATGTTAATAATGCTGTAATTTTGGGATTGTACAGACGCGATAATTAATCGTTGCTTTTAAACTTATTATTCATTTCAATCACACTTATCTTCCTATTTTATAATTAAAAAACAATATGAATTCGACCATTTTAGAAAAATAAACTGATAAAACAATTCAACTTTCTTATTTTTCTGAAAAAATGACTCATTTTATAATCATTTTAGAGAGAATGTATTTACATCTTTCTCTTTTATGATTGAAAACTATATAAGTTCGACCATAGTTTTAGAAAAATAAACTGATAAAACAATTCTATATTTTATTTTTTAAAAATTATGACATTTCAATAATCATTCTCATAGTCATTTTAGAGAGACTGTATTCATACAAATAGATTTCAAGTTCATTAAAATGAAAATAAAATAGCTTTTATGGTTATATTGTAAATAGTGGTGAGGCTAAAGACAGAGACTCCAAGAATAAAACATTTATTAGGGAAATTTTTTTCGCTTAAATCTCTATTGATTCAAATTTGAAATTTATCATAATTCTTATAAGAAATGGCAAATATATAGGATTCATTTGAAACAAATATAAAATTTGAAAATCTAAGCCTAACCAGAAATAAATTCATAGTTGCACTGCTTGTTTTGCAGTTGAATGAATCTCTTATGGATAGTTTGAGAGTTTTCGCTTTGAGAGATAAATTAAATTCAAATCAGCCGTCATTTATTTCCTCTTCAATCGAATACAACTTTTCATTAGATGAATGAACAAATCAAATTTAAATTTATTAAAAATAATTCTCAACTCATATGAAGCATAAAATTTTTATTTGACCAAAAAAACTAATGCAAATTTTATTAACAGAGCATTAAATTAAAATAATTTAAATGGATAGTGATTTTGATTGATTAGCAAAACAGATGAAAAAAATAATTTGTATGAGAATAGATCAGTTCGAAAGTACGAAACATTTTCTCAACTATAGATATCTATAAATTTTAGACCAAAATATCTCTTTTAAGGTCCATTATTATCCAATCAATCAAATCAATAATTAATTCAAATTTGGTACAAAATTCTTATTTTTATTTTCAGATTTCGTAATTTAAAAAGTTTTTTGAAAAATATAAGAATTGGGTGTTAGAAAATTGAATTTTTCGCAGTTTTGAATATAGAGTTCCGAACAGTCAGACACGAACCACTTTATCACTTGTCAGATGAAGTCAAAGGTGAATAAGACGTCTTAATTTTTTTTTGACTTTGTCTCTACTGTGACGCCTGAACAAACTTCTTAATTAATTTTTTAAAATTGCATTTAATCAAGAGTAAAAAAATTGTTATAATTTACATAATATTAATAAAAACTTAAACTTTTGGGTTGAATAGCGCTGAATCTCCAGTGAATTTATGCTTAAATTTATTGTTTTAAACATTTATAAAGTCTCAAAAAATCCATTGACTCTTGATTTGCATTTTACTTAAATTTTATAATAGGGTTCAGTTTTTCATGATTTGAATAAAATTAGTTAAATATATATTTTGCATGAAATATTCCAGTAATAGATTATTCACGGTTTAAGATAGTATTAATCATTAAATTTTGTTTTTAAACTCATTAATCACTAGGTAAAAAATTAAATATTAATTATAAATATCAATAAAGTCTTTCGACTTTTTGATAAATCTTCGTCAGGAATATAACTGATAAAAATATAGTTAAGACGTGAATAAAAGAAACAAAAATCGAAACCTAAGCACGTTTTTCAACAATTATTTATCACATATAGACAAGAATAAAGCGTTTGTTTTTAGTGAATAATGATTTTCCGTCATAATTACAAATTTTTTTTGTTTATAACTTAAAATATTTCTAAATTCTATATCACATTACCATAAATACAATTCAATGAATGATGAATATCAAGACTTAGTATTCTTTGATTAATTATGATTTTATTTATTTAGTAAGTTTGCAATTGAAATAATAGTATTTAACACAATTGATTTGAACTAATTATACCACTTATACATTGAATATTGAATATTATCTACAGATATCAAATTCCTTGAATTTCAAAAACGATCGAACTTTTTGATTAATTTGGAATTTGTCTTATCCTAGATTTTTGTTATTAAAAAAAGCTTAAGTATTTGAATGAAGAAAATATTGAAATTTTATATTTCACTAAATCTAATTTTATTTTTTCCAATCAAAGTATTTAGTTCTAAGTTTGTTTGATTTTCAAAACTATTTTACATGATCATATCAACTATATGATAAGCTAAGAATTTTACACCAGTTAAGATATTTAGTATATTTATGTTAAAAATATTAAAATTAGTTTTGAAACCATTTAAGTATCTAATCTTTATTGAAAAGTTGAAGAAAATTCTTGCACGCGATTTACTGCTTCATATCTTCAAACGAATCTCTTATAAAAAACACTAAATCTATACTTAAATCTCTTAACACAGTAATGAAAATGCGGTTTACACTGACTTTTGATAGTAAAATGTCCCCCAAAAAGTTGAAACTCAAGCTCATCAAAGCTCAATCTCTACTCAACTTTGACATGTATTGTTTGAATCTGAAACTGATATTTTTGAGATCTGTTCCTTAAAGCATAATATTATTATGTTGTGAAGGCTTCACCACTGCTTTCTATAATCAATGCATTTATTCCGTATTATTCCGCCCAAAAGTGTCCACTCGAATAGCAATCGAAGCATAACATAAAATCTTAATCATTTGTTTCGATCTCTTTGAAAATGAGTTTAAAAATCTATTTCAGATCGTGTTCAGAATAATATAAGAAAAACCAAATGAGATACAGAAATGTGTTCACGAAATCTCATTTCTCATTCAGCAAATATGTTAAATTTAAATGATCGACATTTTCTTGAATTATTGAATATTTCTGGCATTCACTCAAGTATTTTGAAGTTTTCAATAAAGATTTATAAAAAAAAGATTTGAGATTTGATAAAAGAAAAGGGAATAATTTTGGATTTAAAGCAGGAAAGATTAAACCTATTATAACTAATATATGAACTGTAACGTAAATGATGAAAAGTATTTTTTTAACTGATTTCCTATTCCCAAGTTCAACATGGGCAAGGTTTGGAATGGGTTCAAACCCCCACCATGCTAATTGGAAATCAAAATTACAGGACTTGGGCACCTATCACTGCTTAGGAAGTATTTTTTAAAATGCAGTGCTTGAACCCTTCTTCGTTATAAAATGTAATTCAGAAGATAGTGATTGGTACTCCCTCTGCTTTTCGATGCATACAGATAAATTCCAAGTAGATAAACAGAAAAATATAGACTTGAGGAATAAAGTAATTTATAACACTGAAAATCACAATCACGTTATTGAAATTGCATTTTGATACATTTTAGGTGAATTAGTGGATTTTTTACGTTCTCAAGTCTTTACAATTCTGAAAGTTTTGACCTCTATCTCTAAATTCGAAGGATCTTTGATCTGAACCCCTCCAGAGCGTGAAACATAACCCATGTATGCCCTAACATATTGGTTAAGCAACCCTTAAGTCCATTTAATGTTGTCCACAAACTTCATTATAAATATTAATATTGTAGTTATAAAGAGATTTGAATTCTAAGTCAATTTTTTAAGAGGTTTTACGGTTAAAAATAGTAATAAACATTTACAACAAGTATTTATTTGCCTACATTTTATAAATACTTCGTAAACTTATTTTTAGATTAATTATTTGAATTAAAGACATGAAAACCCATTATAATTAAGTAAAATAATTTGCTTTTGAAAGATCAATATTTCACTTAAATTTATATTTGAGTTTGAGTGACATGTGCTTTAAGATTCAATAAAGTTTGTTCTGACAATTCATATATAATTTTTTTACTCAAGAGTAATTATGACGTAAGTACTACTACAATCTATTATCCTGTTAACCCTCCTGTCAGCAAACATTCATCAGCACAAATGAATCAGAAGACTCACTCATTCTGTATTTTATTTGCAATGACAAAGTCTTCATAAGAGTAGAAATGTGCGAATCAAACAAATTCTCAAAAAACTTCTACAGACAGCTTAAATTCATGCAATAAATCTGTTTTATTCGTTAAAATTTCGAACAAAGTTTCAATTCATTAGAGATGTGAACATGAAAGAGTTGTTGACAATTGGATTAGCAGAGCTACGTTTAATTATTTGACATTTTAGTTCTCTTGATTTTTCTTCAATTTTCAATATTCATTTTGTTCCGAGTGTTGGGTTTAGTTTATAGCTTGCATTATTAGTATTTAAAACATTATCTGCATCGCGTTTGTGCATCGTATCTTATTTAAATAAATTCAACAACTTATTTTACTCTATCATTTTCGAAAAACTTTAATTTTTGAATGCGAAGTTCTATTGTTTTTATTATGAACACATTCTAAAATATGCTTTCAAGTTCATTTTTATAACAAATAGAGTAGAAAAGTCTTTCCTGTTCATTCAAAACCGTCACAAAAAGCAATTGCTTTTGAGCCCTTGGGTCAGAAGTTCAACTTTCATTTGGTTACTCTCACGAAATTTTGACTCAAATTGATTATTTCGCAAAATCGCACAAT